>JAODLI010061329.1:0-64285 GCA_027575585.1 Percopsis omiscomaycus | reverse complement strand
ATATATATATATATATATATATACACACACACACACACACACACACACACACATAGGGTGCTGACCATAAGCAGCTGCCCAGGCCTTGCTTACAGAAACACTGTCATAGGTACGGTCATGAGCCACTGGCTCCTCGCCCCCTACCACCACCACCATGTAAACCTCACCCATCACCTTGGACCCACCTGCAGATGAGTCCCATATGAGGACATTCAAACAAACCCTGCCTCCACACAGCTGACTGCTCTGCTTGATTTACTCACCATGGTTCCCCTGGTTGTGATGAGAATCTCCCACTGACATGTAAACCATCTTCTCTCGGAGGCTTTGGCCAGAAGATTCAGTTAGCGCCACATGCTCTGTGTCCCCATCGCTGATGTCAACTGATTCTCCTAGAGAAGCGAGGCTTAGTAAATCCCACATTGTCCAGAAAAGCCACAAATGTGTCCTATCTTCACTGAATCATTAAAGCCTTGGCATGGGCAGTCAATCAATCAATACTATCCATTTCCTGGGGGTAAAAGAAGGTCGGTGTCTTTCCTCATTGATTTCCATTCATTCAAAGGCTTTTTAGCTGCATTTCGAAGTCAGCCCTCTGGTGGCCAGTAGAGGAACTGCATCTTTAAAAAAGGTGCTTCTGAAGGGCTTCAACACTCAGTGGGAATGAGTGCCATGAGTGAGTACAGCGCTCTTTGGATACAAGGCCTTGTGAGCATATCAGCTACATTTAGCCTTGATCAGGGGGTAGCCACACAGCTAGATTATTCAAAGATCACAAGATTTTTTTGAAGAAATGTAAATACATTTATTTTTAATATATTTTTATTGTATCTACTAAAATGTGCACATATTTTTACCCCAACAGCACAAACTAAAACAGGTGTTTTAGTTTGTGTTTACAACAGCTCAAGGCTGTAAATTAGATTTGCGGCTCACGGCTCCTCTCGTGCGCGAGCCCGCGTGGGAGTCGTGTGTCAACACGTTGCGATAGCTGCTGCCCCACCGCGGCCTCATTCCCGCCGCCGGGGACCTCCCTGCGCTATTGACCATGTGACCTTGAGCTGCCACTCACCCATGTCATCCTCGCCGGAGTCCGCCTTGAAGATGTAGACCTTGATCACCTCCTGGCCGTCCTCGTCCTTCTCCACCTCCTGGTCCTCCACGGCCCCCTCCACCGTCACCTCCGTCCCATCCTCGGACACCATTTTACCGGCGTCGTCTACTGGTGGTGGAGAGAGAAGATCAGAAAGAGCCATTGGATTTAAACTGGTTACACACTACATTCCCTATATGGTTGTGTACTAACTAACCCTGGTCTTGGACAGTAACATCTGTATCCAGTAAAATCCCCAAGGTATTTAAATTGAGCATGATTTATTTTATACAGGTTACACTGTAAGTAACCCTGATATAATGACCAGGGTCCAATCCCAGGCCTCACATTCAAATAGAATGTAGCTTTTGCTAAATGAAGTTCCTTTCTACAGAGGCTGCTCTGGTATTATCCATGTAGAGACTACATACCCTGCTGAAATTGGGAGGCTGTAAGAAACAGCTAGTAATAGTATAATGACACTTTTAGACCGTATGAATTAAATAATAGAGCACTCTGTTTTAACATATTTCAACTAAACATTATAAACCAATGCCAAACCCTCACAACTCTACAGTTACTAATAAGCGTGGCAACGCTACAGAAGGCCGTCAAACTCACATGATATCATTAGATAATCTCCACAGCCGTCTTGGTCCTCTTCCTGTTGCTCTGAGTCCATCCCATCCTCGGGGATATCGCCCATGGCAACGCCTTCTTCCTCGCCCTCGAGGGCCATCACGCAGGTTTCTACCGCGACATCTTCATCTTCCTCACAGTGCACATACTCAGACACCACGTCCTCCACGGCGTCCTGGATCACCAGCTCGTCCGGGGCGAACCGGTGAACTGCCATTCCTTCCCCGTCACCCTCTGACACCAACACGGTCTCTTGTAGCTCCACGACAAACTCCTGGCCACTGGCACCACCCTCATCTGGAAGAATATTTTAGCTAGTTAGCTTGATGACTGCGAAGAAACAAAGTGCCTTAATAAGCATGTAATATGAACTTATTGCTCACAGGAAAATAGTGTAGCCTAGCAGAAAAGAGTCTTCATAAAGTAGTAATAATTTATTACTATGGCCTTTGTTATTGTTGCTTTTTCCGCCAGTCACATTTTGGTAGTTGCAGTACACTGTACATCCAGCCACATTGGGCTTGCATAGCAAAGCAGTAGCCTTTGCAGCTGATTGTTCCTGTGCAGACATCTTATCTCATAAGCCTAAATATTTAGCTTGTGCTATTTTCTGCTGCAATGACAAGATTTTCCTCCAGGGATTAACAAAGTGCTATCATATATTAGATAGATAGAATTACTTGATAAATTTGAACTTGGACATATGTTCTTATGGTACGCAATCACAGTTGCAGTCGGATTAAATTAAAGATTTCTCATAATTAGCAACACATTAAAAATTGCTTTAAAAAAAATACGTTGAGACTCTATAGTGTATATGTAAACAAACAATAATACAACCATTTACCCGATCCGTGTAATATTATTTTAGGCTCTTGAGAATGGATTGCAAGCCTGGTGTCATCCTCATCCATTGTCCTCGCACTGCATTGGTCAATGGAGCGCTGAAACCACATGACAGTTGTTCAGTGATGATGTTATAAAGTAAACATTAAAAGTAAGTAAACATTTAAAAAGAAATCCACCTTGTGTTTGAAACCAACGATGTTGTTGTTTTTGGTTAGAAACTCCAAAAAGCACACCTGAGGTCTGACTGACTAACACACCCCTCTCCTCCTCCTCCAAAGAAGCATTCATAGGCGAACATTGTTGTTTACCAGTCGCCCTCAAGCCACATGCACTTTCATACAGAACTTGGGGTTCACAATCAGAGAGTGGACCTGTAAGGACTCACAAAATCTCTTTGTCTTCCTCAACAGCATGGACTGTAAACAGCTTAGTATTGTTACTGTTTAGTATTTGATGTATTCTAAATCAACAGTTTGCCCATCCTGCACGAGTTAGATCATTAGCATGCTGTGCTACAGTTCAGGCTCATGAAGATGTGCTCTGCTCTCACATGCTTTTAATTCATCTCATTCTATTCAGTAAAATGTGCAATAAATGAATGCATTAGATGTCACATGTATCGTCCTCATAACCAGTGTTTTCCAGAACGAAATGGTAAATAATACACAGTGTAATATATGCTTAGTATGTGTAGTATATACTTTTATATCTATGTAATATATTTATATGTTTAGGATGTATCTGCCCTGAATAAAGTTAATATGTATACAATATATATGGTTGGGTAGGTATTAATATATTGTGTCTATGTGATCCTGATGATAAATAATAACGCTTAGGAAGTGTAGTTTTATTACCCCTTACAACTAAGATAGGGCTTGACCTAACATGCAGCAAAGGAGAGACATACAGGGGCTTCAAATTAAATAATAAGATAAGTTAATTCCAAGATTTCTTAGAAACTGTTCATATCGCCCAACTGATTTAAAAGCATACATGGTTGTGTTGTTTACATGGTGAAACATGGTACACATGGTACATGGTGAAAACCATGTAAACAATGGTTTAAGCAGCACATTTCAGCATCGTTACGTTAATAAATGGCTAGGGTGCCATTTAATAAATGTCACTGCATGTACCATCCCCCACCTCCAGGTGGGCTAAATGTGTGCAGCACCGGTCTATTGAACGATGCTCGCATCTTTAAAATCAATAAATAGAGCTAACGTTAAACAGTTTCGCTGCGTGAATTAAACAAATAAGGTCGTCGGAAAATCTAAATAAATCGTTGCAGCCAATGGGGGGAAAAAACACCTTGAACTTATTATCCAACTAGCATTTAACAAGAGACCCCCGAGATTAGCATAACCCAAAAGCATATTTAATAATGAATCAACGCAACACAAACACTAGCTGACAGCTAGTAACACACGTCATTTTTTTCTGTGTGTAAAACATGTTAGGGCTCTGTAGACGGCTAGCGCTAAGCAACGCCTTTTTGCACTACCGATTTTCAACACACAACCGTGCGCCATTTTGTTATCAAGACGTCTAGACTAGCATTATTTTGTATAGTCCTTAAAAGATAAAATTATATTGGGGAAGATATGAGATATTCATTGTTACAAACAACTGTATTCTTTTACAAAAAATGCGTTGTATTGACTATAAAATATATGTAATTTTCAAATATAGCTCTCCAGCTAGGCCTAAATGACCGAATAGGGCCTCTATAGAGGCCTGGGCCTAAACTAAAAAGGCCCAACCCTTTACGGCCTCTCCACACATGATAACAATGCACATGCAATATCTCAAAAGTGAGACAAAGATATAGGCGCAAAAGGCCGCTGGATGTTCTCTAAACGCGTGAGTACATGCAAGAGACCTGCATACCAGATTTATGCTGCGGGGATGGCCTCTATCCGCTCTTCGGTTTTTCAGGCCGCCTTGTTTCCCCAGACTCGGGCAGGATTCAATCGGGAATTTAGTGTTATCAGGGCGGGCCAGAAAGAAGCAGAGAAGGAGGGGCCGATTGTTTCGGGAGCTCCGCTGAAACTCAAACGTCTAAAGCCAAATATTGTCATGCTACAGCCCCCTGCTCCGCCAGCTCCAAGGCCGCCGTCAGCACAACACGTCACAGCCAGAAACCCGTAGGAAAATGCGGAAGGGTTCTGGAAATCATACTGGTAGTCACCAAGTAGGCCATCATCTCAAAGCAGACTTTTGGCCAGCAACGGTTTTAATGGAAGGGAGACCATTGCTTTGGTATTAATTTTCTGTAAACTGAATTATAACTGCAGTCGAATTACCAAACGAACTTGAGTTGTTTTCTGTTTGCACACACTGAACTCACTGCATAAAAACCTTCAGAAATAGTATTCTGCGATTTATTTAAGTTATTGTTTAGCTGGGTTTATTTAACAAGGCATTTGATTGTTTAAATATTTTTTGGCTCTTCAATATGTTATCATTCTGTAAAAAGGAAAGTAAAGGGAAATATGCTATTTTCAGTATTATTTTCTGTAATATATGTGTAATAAACAAGGGGGAGTGGTCAATTAAAGCTCTCATGTTGAGATAATTTTGTGATACCTCAAAGTGTGCAGTTTCACAGACTTGAAGACACACACACACACACATGATAAATTATTAGATGAAATAAAAAGTTCATATTTTTTTTGCAGTTTAGCAGCTCTTTCAATGGCAAAACCTATAGGCTATAGGAGAGATCAGACTGCAACGTGTCTTCACTGCCTTCTAAAGGGGCAAATTCATGTGGGGTTACACCTAAAGAACAACATAATACATATCCTCAG
This sequence comes from Percopsis omiscomaycus, assembly GCA_027575585.1. Classification (NCBI taxonomy): domain Eukaryota; kingdom Metazoa; phylum Chordata; class Actinopteri; order Percopsiformes; family Percopsidae; genus Percopsis; species Percopsis omiscomaycus. The sequence goes on along the minus strand of JAODLI010061329.1, from coordinate 58,888 downwards.
TAAACTAAGGTGGAAATTGTCATTAAAAAAGTACCATTTATTTATTTATGTTTTTTTTAAATATATATAAATAGTCCAAGTTAATTAAGTACGCCCCCTCTTCTCCAGTAGGCTTGCGTGGTACGGGACCGGTATCACGTACACTCTTTCGGGGCGTATGCGTAATGATCCTTGACCGTAGCCTACTATCTATATTGCTACACTACACAACTATAGCGCACGATGTGGTACACTGAAGCTCAGCATTGAAAAAAATATCACAGAAGCATTGAGCAGAGATCATCAATAAAGATATATTTTACCAACTGCGCGCTTTTATTTTGGAAAATATTAACCGGAAGAGGCTGCACAGGTACTTTATTAGTCTCTAGCGAGAACTTGACTGTTCACGCGCTTAGCTAGAAATCAGTGGCCTCAACCTGACGCTAGGATGGCATTCAAGCCTCTTACAAACACAATAAAGGATATTTTATGTGCATTTTGCACCATACTTCTTATCGCAAAGTCTGCTTCTGCAGACGAAAACGCAAATGGGAAAAAGGACCAGTGTCATAACTACGCGGGAGGACACGTCTATCCAGGGGAGGCTTTCCGTGTGCCAGTATCTGACCATTCCCTGCACCTCAGCAAAGCAAAAAGTGAGCTCCTCCACACAGTTTGCATTATGACTTATTTGCAATTTTGTTGTGACCGTATGATTGTTTCCCACTGACAACATCAACGTTACTGTAAGCAGAGCGTTAGCTCACTGCGTCGCATGCTTCAGGAATAGCCAAAATAATTGCAGTTTCTTATTTATTTTATTTGGAAACGACATTTATCTAATGTATGAAACGGGTGTCTATGAGTTGGCGCCAGTATGATTGGGGCAAGATTTTAATTTGGACACGTCATTCTACGAAATTCAGTAAATACTACTCCCTCCGCCCATCTTGGAATATTTAGTTTATGCAGCCTAAAAGTTTGCGTTTTCAGTTGACTGAATATGTTTCAAGCTTGTAATGTTTGAAGATGTATTTATCATATTGGATATATATTTGACACATTATTAAATGTTACAATTATTGAATGTTATGCATGCTTTCGCAATCGTAGTATTTGATCAGTCTTTCAACTTCCTTTCCTTCTGTTACAGTTTCAAAGCCTGCACCTCACTGGGAAGGAACAGCTGTCATCAATGGTGAATTTAAAGAGCTCAAATTGTCTGACTACAAAGGAAAATATCTGGTTTTCTTCTTCTACCCCCTGGACTTGTGAGTAATATTTGACAGACATTTATTTATTTTTTTACAGCTGGCTATTAAACTGCTATTATGAAATCATGTTAAATATACATTGAAACATCACCTTTTGCAGCACATTTGTCTGCCCCACTGAGATCATTGCATTCAGTGATCGTGTACACGAGTTCCAAGCCATCAATGCCGACGTGGTTGCCTGCTCAGTTGACTCCCAGTTCACCCACCTGGCCTGGTAAGCTTGTATGTTTTATGCTATGTGTATCTACACTCTTGCGCATTGGGGTTTCCTGTCAAAATGAAATGGCATTTGTTAACCTTCCTGGGTTTTTATTTTTATCAGAAAAAACAATGTTAGGTGTATATTTACTTGATCAAGATTAATAGTTATTTTCTTATTGACAGGATCAATACTCCCAGGAAGCAGGGTGGACTTGGGCCAATGAAAATTCCACTGCTGTCTGACCTCACTCACCAGATTGCCAAAGACTATGGAGTCTTCTTGGAGGACCAGGGCCACACACTTAGGCATCACATTAATTCTTTATAACTCATTACAGTTACTTGAGTGACTGCCTAATTCACTCAGTTGACCCTGTTGTGTGCATCCAAATGGCTTAGTGTAAAAAGTCAGTTTTATTAACAGGGAAAACTAATTTAGCTGTGGGGAAATTAGTCTTCTGTACTAGATTCATTCAAACTACTTAGAAGCGTCGGGCAGCGACAGCACTCAAATGTATTTCTAATGCTAGTGCCTTGGACAAGGGCAATGTCAGGATTATGCTAAAATGGATGGGTTTTGGTGCAAGGGAAACTGAAGAACGCCTGTGTGAGTAGAGATAATTCTAAAGAATTTAAAGTTTATTTAGAAGTGAACATGTTGTCCACGTCTCCTACAGGGGCCTGTTCATCATTGACGGTAAAGGGTTCCTGAGGCAGATAACCATGAACGACCTCCCAGTGGGGAGATCTGTGGATGAGACTCTTCGGCTGGTTCAGGCCTTTCAGTACACTGACAAACATGGAGAAGGTACTTCAATCTCATTAACTTTTGTGCAAATGATGAGTTGAAGTGTTATTATAGTGAATGTTTGAGTTGTCTTTGTTGAAAGTTAGTAATTGGAATGATGTTTTTGCAGTTTGCCCAGCAGGATGGAAGCCAGGCAGCGACACAGTGAGTATTAATTAATTCCTTTTTTTTTTGTGTGCGTTTATTAAACCGAAGCGTCTTATGTATGCTAATTGAGAACATTATTTCCCCACAGATTATTCCAGACCCGTCAGGAAAGCTGAAGTATTTTGATAAACTCCACTGATCTGTCTTACGGTCTGTTAAATCCACCTCCTGTTCCAAGTCCAAATAAACTTTTTTTGTAAAATGTTGAATGTCTGGTTCTTTATACTTATACCAGCTCATGTGATGTGAAGTTTACATGAAACTAGATTCTGGACTAGTAGTAAATGAATATTAATATTCAAGGAAATACGAAGTTGAAATAAACGGAAGTCAAAATCATGTGTAGTTGAGATACTGTCTACAAATTCAAATAACTTATCAGTAATCTGTGGTCAAGCAGAACAGTTACCGTACCATTTTTTTTTTCCTGTTGGTTGTATTTAAAGTGCCATCTAGCAGTAATTTCTACTGTATGCAAATTATTTTTGGAAGCTGGGAAGTACGCTCAAGTGTGATGGCATAATTGTGGTTTTAGCACATTTCAAACGCAAATGATCATAAAAGTTGACGTTCTCCAAGTATATGACTAATACTGTATACATTTTTGACTTCCTGTCTTGAGATATTGCCTTTGTCACCTACGTTGTTCTGTAGTCCTCAGTGATGCAGACTCCAGCGCAGGTCAGTACAGTCATGCGGCACATTTGCCATAGAGAGCACTCTCCAACTGTCCTTGAAATGGTGAACAAGCTTGAGCTATTTGGATAGCACAGATGAATATTACAAGATTAGTCAACATATTTTCTGATCTTTATAGTTGAAAACATTTGTTCATTAATTGATTAGAGGACTGATGGATTCATATTTGAAATGTGAGCAACATATACCATAACATTTCAATGACTTATGGATCACAGCAAAAACAATACCTGTATGATAATTGTGATGTTGCCCTGTTAGCATGTTTGCTAACAGTTTGATTAAACTCTGGTTAAACAATTGTCTCTTCACATTAACCAACATGAAAGTGTATAAACCTTGTAATCGTTTTATTTTTAGTGTACATACACAAAAACAATGCTTCCATGTTGTACTTACATTGACAATCTGTCATCTGCATTGTAACAGTCTCTTACCATCCATACTCACGAGTCATGCTTTTCCATCCAAATGAAACAGATACCCTGACATTACATTTAGTGTGTACTCATATTTCATTGAAAGGATTGTTTTCAATTCCAGACAACAAAAATTGGAAAAAAGCCTGGGTCTGTTATTAAATTGTCCATGAATAAAGCTTTACTAATTACAGTTAGGTTTCAGCTCAGATACGTGTCAGAATGTTTTTTCTACATTCAAATATTTTAACGCTAAATTACTCAAAATGTCCTTCCCTACAGTATTGTAAATGCACTGAGATAACTGAGAACCTTCTTTGGGAGAGCAACACATTATTTGAAAGGGATGTCACAGATAATATAAATGGGAAGCCATACCCATAGGCAGATATGACAATTCAGTGTGGCTGTGTGTTTACTTATAATCACTCAGTTAATAAATATCTGGGTATAAATCATATACAGTACAGGCCTCAGTATTCCGATTATTAACATTGAGTCTTCTTTAAATTGGTCTAAGACTTAACTTTGTGATTGTTTTAAGGTTTGTGTTTAAGTTAGGTGATACAAAATACTGAGTACATGTACATCTTAACAGTCACTGAAAAAATATCCAGAAACTCATTATAGTGCAAACCAACATATCAAAGTGTTGCCTATTTGGAGTGTTTCACAAACGAGATGTTGCAAGGTTCAGTTGCAAAATCCCAGAGGCACATGTTTGGTTTGGCACCATAAATTAAATGTTTAACACCCCTTTTTAATTTCCATTTAACAATCCCAAAGATATTTTAATAGTATATATATATATATACACATACACTGAGAGGGAGGGGAAAAAGTAAATTCAAAATCTTCATAGTGAAAAGTCCGTTTTTTTTTTTTTTACCTCGCTGTCTTTTGTGTTGACTTTGTAAGAAAAAGTGTTGCAGCGAGCAAGTTTAGGATGAGCAAATCACATTTGTTCATCTTAGGAGAGCCAGATTTAAAAGAATATAGTCTAACTGCTTATTTACTGGTAAACTTTAGCAGAAAGGACAGGGGCAATTTAAGAAACCGTTTTAAAACAGGAAACTAAAGAAATGGGAAAAGGAACGCAAGGGTGAGATAAGGGATTGATACACTCTAGCTGATTGACTTGAGCTTGCTCCAGGGGTTCGTGCCTCGCACTTCCAGGGGCGGTTCGTTAGAGAAGATATGGTTGCACAGCTCTTCCAGGGGAGGCTCAGGGTCTGTTGTGGCGAATTGTGCAGCATCTTCAATCTCCTTCCTCACCTCCACATCAATCTCCTACAGACAAAAAAAGTTGGACAGAATTAGCAATTTAAGTCAACAGCCACAACCACAGATTATGTCGTTGGCTGCCAAGTAAAAGTAACTGACGCAACCATTTCAAGACATGAAATATTTAGAAAGCAGGTCAAATAACATGCCAGCAAAGATACAGCAGTTGAAATGCCTTAACATCAATGATGATATGAGGGCCAACAGTCAAGGTAACATTGTCATGTATGAAAACATAGGCCACCTTGAGCTCCTCGATACTGGCCATGCTGTTGCTCAGCATCCGGTCCTTGATCATGGAGATAGGATCACTCTTACTGCGGACCTCCTGAATCTCCTCACGCGTGCGGTAGCTGTGATTTGAAAGATAATTTGTTCTTATTTATGACTGTGGTGCTCGTATTAAAGATTATTATTGAATATCATTTTATAATATCAGCTCTGTGGCCATCAATTATATAGAATTAATCAATTAAATAAAAAGATGTGAGAATATAAAATAAAACCCCAGAAAGTTAAACGTGTACCATAATATGTGACTATTTACCTGACACCAGGATCACTCATACTGTGTCCATGGTAACGATAGGTCTGAAGTTCCATCAGGATGGGACCCTGATTACGGGATAAATAAAATTAATGTAAAAAAAAAAAAAAAGGTTATTAGAAAGAGAACAGGATGTGCAACAAAACATTTAGCAAATTAACACTAATATGTTCCACCAATATGTTCTGCCCACCTTTCCGGATCGGCAGTGGTCGGCTGCAAACCTTGTAGCCTCCCGCACACAAAGGACATCCATTCCATCCACCTGAACATAAGAACAACAGTGTGTGTCCATTTCTGAGGTGACAAATTGTCCATGATTTATGAATATAGTAGAGTGGACAACCTCTATATTTTCCAATTCGGAGCTTTTAAAAAATATGCAAATAGACAGACAATACTCAATGATAATAAGTAGACACAACGCAAAGTAGTGGCAAGTGTGGATATCCCAAGATGCAGAAAAGTTTTTTTCAACACCATGTCAAGGCACCATTTTGAAAGGTAATTAACACAAATTGGTGAGCAGCAGAGAGAGGTTGGATGCTTCCAACGGTGAAGCGTTTCTAGAAAGAAGAACGAGCGGTACCCTGAGGCCAGGAATGAAGTCTCCCCTCTTGTAGTAGTCTGTGCTGGCAGAGGCTCGCTCCACAGACGTGCCCATGCCATACTTGTTGTTCTCACAGATGAAGATGACGGGCAACTTCCAAAGGGACGCCATGTTGTACGTCTCAAAGATCTGCCCCTGTGAGGGTACACATTTTAATGATATAAAAGGTTTTTATGTCACCAATAACAAGAGCCTAGGTCATGGTACATGTTATGCTTGTGTAAACATAGTTTTGTATTACAAACCTGATTGGCTGCACCATCACCATAGAGACAGACACACAGCTCATTATTTCCCTGGTACTTGCAGGCAAGTGCTACCCCTGCTCCTAGGGGTACCTGAGGGCAATTCCAGAATGTCCAAGGTTACACTAAACTCACACTCTCATAATCACAATCAATATATTCATCTTCATTTACAAACCACCCACTCACTTATGTGTGAGTGGTTGTGTAATTTTCAATCGATATCCAAACATAATGACGTACTCTCAACCAAGGGATGTAATGGGGGTTGGAGCTCAGCTATTATGCATTTATACTCAATTATAGACAAACTGGAGGTTTTCAAAAACTTTGACTTTGTGTATTGATAAACAGAACTCAAACACTATCCATTTATAAAGCAGACCCGTATTCTTTAGCACAGCTGTCTAAGAAGAACATTTAAGTTACCTGAGCTCCAACAATACCATTTCCTCCATAGAAGTGTTTAGTGTACATATGCATGGAGCCCCCTTTCCCCTTCGCAATACCTCCTCTTCGGCCTGAAAAAAAAACCCAACAACAACAAAGAAGAAACCGTGACCAATGTAGAAAGGCAATGAAAGACTAGACCGACAGATCATTAGGAACGGTATTTTCTATCTATTGCCTGTCACAGACGACCACATTGTTGTCAATGGCCCTACCAGAATGTCAATGTTTTTTATTACAGCATGGTTCTGCTACGTCGATGGCAGTCTCTCTGTAAGGACACAGGGTGAACAACTGTGCTTTTCACAGTGTCCTCAATGCATGGAACCAGAAGCTTTGTTTCTTCATTAAACATGATACTAAAGGTCAGTTACCATGAGTGCAACTATCTTGCTTTATATGAAAGAGTTTTTCAGATGCATATTAGGTTATTGACATGTCTCAGCAATGCCAACTCACCAGTGAGCTCAGCCATGATTTCTCTCACAGTGCCCCCCCTGGTGAGAGTGTAGCCATGGGCACGGTAAGCAGTGATCAGGTGGTCTGTCAAGTTAATAGCTCCTTCAATACCAACAGCACAAGCTTCCTATTAAGAGACAGAACAGGTTGTATTAGCTAAAAGTCTTTAAGAATAATAACAATAATAATAATAATAATAATAATAAATAGCATCTGCTAAATGCTATAAATGTAAATAACCTTTGGGGATTCGTACCTCTATATATTTGGTAAGAAAGAACTTACAGCTTCAACAACAACTTTAGTCCTTTAGACTTAAAGTCATTATCTATCGCAACAGTCTGTGTGTGTGTGTGTGTGTGTGTGTGTGTGTGTGTGTGTGTGTGTGTGACAAAGAAAACACTTTTGCACTCAACCTGGCCATCATACAGGTGGCAAAAGCCTCTGATGATCTTCTGCTTATAGAGCTGGTCTGCCTTCAGTTCCATACGCCTCATGGTCTGCATGGTCCTGTAATACTTAAGACCCTCCTCCCGGGTCATAACCACCTGTGTGGCTGGAGCCTCATCCAACTTATGAATGTCACATTTCTAAAGTAAAAAGAAAAATAATTTGTGTATATGTATATATGTATATATACACATACATACATTTCGGGCAATGCAATTATATATCCTTCTGTTTGGCTTACCTTAATTTCAAAGGTGGCTTGAGGTGTGAAGTCTGCGTATGTGCGGGCTGATATGATCGCTGCAGCCCCCTGAAACACAGGCCAGATAGGTATGTTATGATGATAAAGCAAATAGTATAAAATACACTATCCTAACATACTACTACTACTACTACAGGAATGTAGTAGAAATATAGAGTAGAAATATTTACTGCATAAATCTGTAAATTTCTGATTTGACAATCAGTGATATTAATGGCCAAACGACATTTTGCTCATGATAAGGATGATCCAAATAACAATTCGCATCTGTATAGAGATTGAACAAACAGGTTGTTGACTAACCAAGCCGGAGCTGTACGCTACCGTAACCGGCCCTATAGACTTTCACAAGGTCAGAACACATACGTTACATTTATTTCAGTAAACAACGATGGATTTGGATGACAGCTCCTTTCAGATATCGGCCTCTTTCGCCTGAAAACAAATACTTACATTTCTCGGAGCACACGCTCTCAGTACATTAGCGATATTGGTGAGCATCTTTTTTGCTACTTGGCTACAACACTTCTGAGTTCCGACTGTCCTTCCTCCAGTGGTCCTATCTTTCCGGTTGGCATTCTTTTCTTCTCTGTTCCACCCGGGATAAAACAACGACCTGCATTCCACCACGGCGCCACCTAGTGTGACGGAGTCGTGAATGTGGTCTGGTTAAATATGTGTTTCGATAATGCTGTAGTGTAGTATTATGAGGTCGCAGTCTACGACAATATATTATGCATGTCCTCTATTTCCTTTGAGTATTATTTATTACTATTCATTTTTGGCCGACCCTACAAGGCGACGTGCGCCGAGCTCAGTAGCTCCGTTATTGTGCGCATCTTTCCTGCACGCATCTGCTGAACTACACGCCCACCATCCAAAGATCGGACTCTTTTCCATTCATACCCTGGCCACTCAGGTCGAAGAAATGATTGAGTCCGTTAAAACATAGAGCTATCACGATGAAAAGGATCTTCGCCCTCATAGACCCTCGTTCTCCTGCTTGACGTATAGCCCATGCATGCGCAAAACCAAAGGACGCGCATATTTGTTGGACAGAATAAACCAATAGGCTACCCGTATAATAACTGGTATCTTGGTAGGAATTGAATATCTGCATTGTAAATTGACTGGATTCCGCCGTTGACAGCAACCATGGCGAAGACTGTCCACTCAACGTCCAGTGTATTACCAGGTAATATTTACAGTTGATTAGACTACTACGGTTGATCTTAAATGAGGATTTTGGTGTTTTGTTTGGGATCCACAAATGACGCAACTACCATCAATGATGGTTGTGCTAGGATCACATCACTGGACATGACATTTTGTTGGTTTCTTATCGTTCTACAAGCATCAGGAGGTCTATCACAGGATGGCCCTGCTGTTTTAGAGGACAGGTGGAAAGATGTATTTTCTTTTATGTTGAATTCAATGCCCTCAATAGAAACAATGGGAGCTAGGCCTTTCTGCATATAACCAAACCGGTGGAGTCATGGTCACGTCGAAGCAGAATTATTGATCTTTTCGGTTGATGACGCATCTCAAAAACTCCGGTGTGACTTTAGACGACCCTGAAACAGGGAGACCGTGTTACGTAACTTCCATGCATTTCATATCGTCCAGTTATTACCTGTGTCCTGTGTGCAGGGACATTGTCCGGAGACCACTCCCGTCAGACTGATGCTAGAGATGTTTCACCACAGCCCGAAGGTGGAGTATGACCATACTGAGAAAATTACTTAGTGTTTACTTTGCACTTCACTACCGCCCTTCACAGTGAATCACTTAAACTATCAGAGAAATAGCCAAAATGGAAATTGGACTGACTTTCAAAGGCCATGGTGTCATTTTACTGAGATATAATGTGTAATGGTCACCAACATCAGTCTCCAAATCCATTGTTAATGGAATATTTATAATATTTATTTGGGCACCATAGGCTTGTTTTTCTAATTCTCTGATTTCCAGTTTTTTTATGACTGACAACATAAAGACTTTTGCCATGACAGACTATTTCTAAGCTGTATGCTACAAAAGCACGTCATAAAACATATGTAATTTGATTTCCTATAACAAATTGGGCTCAATTTAGATGGATGGAGCTTTATTATTGGTGTATTGATTAGCCTTTAGGTCTTTCTCAATGAGCAAAGGCGGTGTCATTTGGCTGCTACCAAATTTTCTGGAGATCATATTTTTTGCTCATAACTTGATTCAAGCCATTTTTATATTAAAAAAAATCCATTAGATGAGAAAGTGAGTATACCCTCTGCATATCAGACATAGGCACACTGCAGTAAAAAGGAGGGATACAGTCTTGTTTGTTTGCCAGGCAAAGGGAGTAACTAATTGAATTGAATTAATTTAATTAATCACGCACGTCAATTGTCTTTGTGTCATTAATTCAGCTCACAGTGCACAGAGTGATCTGTACAATCGGCTTCTGCAGTTCCCTGCTAACAGGGACAGGCGTAGTATACTGTATACAAATATTCTAGTAGTAGAGACAGTAGAATACAACACACAAGCGCACAATGTATTGATAGACAAAGGCTAAATTAATTGTCTATATGTGCATTGTCCAAGGAAGCATGTATATGCCTGTTATTGATCTGGGTTCTAAAATATGGTTACAGGATCCTTTCCAAGCCATTGATATGTTTTCTCCATCAGGTGATGTCAAGGCACCTCCATCACCAAACCTCCTTCCTGACAAGAAGACCCACAGCAATGGACACAGCTCCCCAGCCCGCATCCCATCTGCTGGAAAAACTAGTGAGTAATCCTGAGTGTAGGTGTGTGTGTGTGTGTGTGTCATACCAAAGATGGTCTTACTTCATTGTACTTATCTTATGTATTCTTGTGTCACCATATCTAGACTCCAAACTCCTACAGAATAAACTACTGCAAACATACAACATATTATATTGTAGCTGGACAGGCAATGTTGTCTAAGATTAATGGGTTTCCTATGGTTGCATAGACCATGATATAAAGCCCACCGTGACAGTAACGAAAACAGACATTCAGCATATTTCTTGTGACATTATACCAAGGACGTTGTTAACTGTTCCCCCCTGGCATGGGCTTCTTGGCATTTTGCAACGCAGTGATTTCAGCTGAATAGTGCAGCCTGACTTTCAAACACTTCGCCCTCTGCTGGTAACAAAACGACACTGCAGGTCTGTGTTGTGCTGCTGATGTCATGCCTTTAAACCCAAGCTGAGTGTTGTCTTTCTCTGACACACATTTGGTTGTGTCAGCTCCTTCCACAGAGAAGAAGCCTCAGATAAATGGTCACCCCTCCCCTGTGCATTTGCCAGCTAACATCAATAACCATGCAGGTAAACCATGTAAGTCTCACTATTGTCAGTTAGAAAATAGTTGAATAAATAGTCTCCCTTTTATTTCTGTTGCACTGAATTCAAAGGCACTATATTTTTATCTCCTGCCATTTTTCCTTATATCTTTCAGACGTAGAGGGTTTTATGAAGACAGACGACAGGATGCGTTTAGCTAAAGAGAGACGTGAGGAAAGAGAGAAAGGCCTGGGTATGTGATGTTTTTGTTGCTATTATCAAGATTTGTTGCTGCTATTGTTATTACATTTTTCAGACTAAAACGGCACTGGAAATCAGAAATTATATCAACACATATAATAAAACCCCAACAGAAAACAAACAAAAACAACAGTAATCTGTTCCGAATGAATAGGAGATGTACAGTAAATCTCCTAAAACTGGAACGTATTTGTACAATTATATTACTAATAACTTATTCAATTTCTGTACTGGTGAACTTTACTGAATACTACTAATTAAAATCTGCAGCAGCCAGTTCTTGCTGCGATCCACGTACTGTCCCATTAACTTCCCTTCCAGCTCGACAACCTCCTGTAAGAAAGTGTCATTTGTTTTCCTCAGCGGTGAGGGAGCAGCTCCTCCAAGAGAAGGAGCGACGCGCACGCCTGCAGTACGAGCGCACGGTGGAGGAGCGCTGGAGGCGACTGGAAGAGCAGAGGCAGAAAGAGGAGCTTCGCAGAGCTGCTGTGGAGGAGAAGAGGAGGCAACAGCTGGAGGAGGAGAAGGCCGGTTCATTCCCTGTTTAGGAATTATAGGCCCAAAGTATTAGTATTATTAATACAGCATGTCGTATGTCTTGTCTTGTCGGCATTTGGGCATTGGTGTATCTGGCATGCTAGGAATGGATGTTTTGACTATAGGTTTGACTATGTTATAAGACAATTACATACATATTACTTATTTTGTCTTTTTATATTTATATATAGGCCTACACTATATTCATGTGTCAAGTTTTGGTTGCGGCTGTCTGTCTGTTTATCGCAGTGCCCCAACCTCAAATGTACATGTTGAATAAATCAGATCCTATTTCTAAACCTGAGTTCACTGATAGTATATAGAAATGACTCAGCATTTCAATATACTATCAGTCTTAGTCTTAGAAAAGACATAACATAAACAAACAAACAAACATTTTGGAGTGAGAATATAAAATGTAAGTCCACAAAAACAGGATAAGGTAGTGAATATCTTAAAACGAGGGGTCCATTGACCAAAGATGTGGAATCTCCACTCTGTTTGAGAGGTGTAAAGTGTAGTACTAGTGCGTTTATCAATATCCTCTTGCTCCTGCTCTCCAGGAGCGCCTGGAGGCGCTGATGAAACGCTCCCTAGAGCGTAGCCTACAGCTCGAGCAGAGAGGCAAACGCTGGAGCAGAATGGGTGCAGGTAGGAATAATGGATGTTTCGGATGAAAGACAGTGTTGCAGGGTTGCAATCAGATGCTATTAACAGCAAACAGTGAGTGTGTGTGTGTGTGTGTGTGTGTGTGTGTGTGTGTGTGTGTGTGTGTGTGTGTGTGTGTGTGTACGCACGCACATGTGCGCGTATGGGTTCGTTTTAAGAGAGCCTTTCAATTTGCCTGCTCATTGCCAACAGCCGGGCTGCTGAGGTGTGCATGGGCATTGTGTCTTCCTATTGGTCTACCAGAGATGGGGCGGGGTTACATACCTACACTGGGATGCAGATATGTACTGGTAAACTACTAAAAGGTTATGATCACTAAAACCCTCTCTCAATACAACTACAGAAAAGGTTTAATTTGCATGTGGTTTTATTTGTATGTAATTGTATTATTATAACAATAACAGTTTGCATTAGATTGCCTTCCGCAAACCAAAAAGGAGATTTTAGGGTAACTGTTTACTGACACCACTACATTCCTGCTGGCATGTCAACCCCAAATCAGGCCCACACAGCTGGTTGAGAAGGTCCTCGGGTAAACTGTTCATAATGCTCTGCTCTGCTTCGCCCCAACGCCTATAGGTGAGAATGTCCCCATCCCTTTCTCTGCTGCCTCTGCCTTGTCCCATGGCATTGCCTGTCCCTTTCCTGCTGCCAGCGAATCTGGTAAAGTTACCCCCCCAGCCCCACCCCACCATGTCTCCACTTGTGTTTATCCCTTAATTACAATCAGATTGTTGTCTGTTTGTCTCTGGGTTGGCTGAATGTACAGTTTAAGCCAAAGACAAGAGTCTCCCTTTATGCATGGTGATGAAATACAACTTAATTGTGTATGGAAGCAAGGTGCTGTGTTGGTTTTGTGGTTGTGTGTTGTATGGCTGTGCGTCCAGGCATGTGACATGTGACATGTCAGTGGTCTTTGTGTGACACTAGGAATACAGAAAGGAGATGGGGGTGATGTCAGTCCCATACCCACAGTCATTGTATGTCATTGTAACACACTACTTAAATGTCTGCTGCTGCTGAAAAAAAAAAAACGTAACTGCTTCTCTAATTATAATCTAACCTACTTTTTGATATCATATCCCGAGGGGACAGCCCCCACTCTCTTAAAGAGGCAAACCCTGCAATATGACACTGCAGGTGACCCTCCATACACGAAAGATCATCTAGGAAAAAAGACGAGACAGCACGTTTAATAAACACCCACCTTAACAGCCCACTGCTGCCATGCTATCAACTCATTTGCATTAGTTTTTCATTGGAGAAAATTTAAAAACCAAGTGAGAGAAGCTACCATACAGTATATGACTAATACAGATTGCCCACCATAGAATCTACATTCAGGTTTTTTTATGGCTAACTATTGCATTATTTTAGTCCTGGTCTTTAGGCTTCAGTAATATACAGTACATACAGGCTTGCTCCTTGACTAATACATCAGTATCCTTCTCTCACCTTATTCATTCAGCGTTTTCTCATCAGAATCGTGTTTGTCTTGATCATTCGGTCTTGATAAGCTTGCTGTTTGTTGCCATACAGCTCCCTGCAGCCCCCACAGGTCTCCTTATAGAGGAACACTGAACGCTGCGGATCACCAGAGAGGTGTTCAGGGAGGCTCTCAGTCCACTCCCAATACCCCTAAGGTCAGACCCCAGTACCGATATAATGAATGAATTAGATTTAGCTTTTACATTGGTAATGTTTGCATGCTAGCAGGTGCAAGATTGACTGTATTAATCATTCATTAGTAGGAAGAATTATGCCTAATTTGTGTTTCTATCCGTACAAAATCTGTATTAGCATGATGAGGTGTTACACCTTCAGCTTTATTTCATCTATTTTATGTAATAAAATACAATGTCTCATTTCCCTCTTTAGGGATCCCATCTAATGTTAATCTTAACATGTAGCCTACATCTTCTGTGTGTTTTCAGAAAGAGCGGCTACGCAGAGCTAGAAGGACAGCATCCCCAGCCTTTGTATCCCCTGTGAGAAGATCTGAATCCCCTGCTGCTGCAAGCAAGCGTTTAGCTTCCCCGACTTCGTCAAAGTAAGAGCCTTTGTCGATAAAGTGATAGGGTTTAAAACTAGCAATCGCCCAAGGCCCCATTGCCTTGTTTGGCATCACAAGGGTCTGATTCTAGGTTTTGAACTTAAAGCGGCAATCCGCTCACGGTTCTTTATTGCTTTGGTGAGAAATCATTATTTAATTCATGTTTGTGGTGAACAAAATGCAGGCTGATAGTTAGTTCTGAGATGCTCTCTACGGTGTTTGAGCTAGGGCACCCCAGGATTATCTGCACACAAGGTGATGCGTTTGTGATGCACGGGATCTCTGTGGTTACAGGCTGACATCCAAAATGCGTGCACAGTCACCCATTGGTGTGCGGCAGCACCACTCCTCTCCTAGAAGAAGCAATGCCAGCCCATTGGCCGATGACAGCAAGAAAGTAGAAGACAAGAAGACGGACAGACACGATCAAGAATCCAATACAGACGCCTCTATGAAAAAGAAGTCGAACATTGACAGCCCTAATGTATCTTCACATGTGGAGAAAAATGCAGCCAACACTGAAAATCAAAACAAACCGTCCAAGACTGAGATGTTTGATAAAGGTAAGATATATAGATATATCAATATATAAGATAAATATGATATATAAGATATATACAGTATATATAGTAAGTATTAACGGGAGGTCATAAAAACAGAAAGGCAATGAAAGTGGAATGTTTGTTAATTTTTTTTAATGGACATATTTACAAAAAGTCAAAGACGAATAAAACATTTACTGTATGTTTTATTTACCTTTGTTTTGGTCACTGATTGACTGGGTTTTATACTGGGTTGTGAGCTAGTTCTGATAGAATTGAAACAAATCTTTTTGATCACTAGTCTCTGCCTACTGTTTGTGTTCTAGAATCATCACCACAGTCACCTGCAGGGAAGCTAGCTGCTGGCACAACGAATGCTGAGGAAGCTTCCAGGCTGCTGGCAGAGCGTAGACGTCAGGCACGGGAGCAGAAAGAAGTGAACGAGAAGAAACGTGAACGAGAGAAAGAAGAAAGGTGAGATAAGGAGCAGGAGTAAATTGGAACACAGCATAGTACAGTATGTCTGTGTGATCTTCTTCCTGTAGCTGCATATTGAACTGGTCACTAAACACAAGTGCCTTCTGCATCCAATTGGTCTAATTTGTCCGAATTTTAACAAACCTTTTAATTTTGCAGAAATAGCAGAAAGCACTATATATATATATATATAATGGTGTGAGGCAGAACACAGCCCTATCTTGCCAATATATTTCCTATGTGTGTACAGGTACACTGGTGGGAAATAAAAGTAGGATTAGCAAATACAAGGGTTCTTATATTACGCTATTGGTTTCACTTGGGCTTACGAAGACTAATTCAATTACAAGGCAATTAAAAGTTAACATTTTACTATAAAACAAGGCACTTTTATATAGCACATACTGTATAGCACATTTCATACATGAGGCAGACTCGATGTGCTTTACGTAAAAACATGTTATGTTATGTTAATATTGCATAAAAAGACATTTAAAATAAATGAGTAAAAGAATAAGATCAAGACTTCATTTAAATTAAAGAATAAAAGAATAAAATAAAAAATTATAAGCATAGTAAAAAAAAGGTTTGAAGTTTAACAGAAAGCACTGGTGAACATAAACATTTTTAGTCTGGATTTAAAAGTAGTGTTGGAGCAAGTCTCAAATCTTCTGGAAGTTTATGTCAAGGTTAAATAGAGACAGCCCCAGGATTGAACCTTGGGGTACTCCACACGTCATGTTAGTTAGCTCAGATACACAGAAACAAAGTAGTTCCTATAGATATGACTTGAACCAACTTAAGACTGTGCGGGAAAGCCCAACCCAATTTTCCAGCCTGTCCAAAAGTATTGAATGGTCAACAGTTAAATTATTAAATAATTATTATTGCTAATGATATTGGAGAAAAAAGATTCTCTAGCACTTTTCAAGTTTAAATTGTAAACAATAATAATAAATTCTGGACAAGCGCAATAACCAAATGCTATATTTTTCTTTATTCACCTGCCAATCAGAATAAAGGCGGAGCAGCTCAAAAAGGAACTTGCACAGAAGCCGCCAGTGCACGAGAAGAAGACTGAAGTGAAGGAGGAGAGGAAAAAACAGGAAGTTGAACTCCACAGGCAAAAAGAGGAAAAAGAGAAACAACTGAAGGAGGAGCAACAAACCCATATGGACAGTGAGGTGAGGGATCATTCTCAGAAACCAGGAAATAACAATCCCCCAATGAGTCGCAGGATTCTTTTTAGGTGAGGCTGTGAGATTATTACAAAATATGTTTTTTAAAATCTAATATTAGTTAGTTTATGTCATGAGTTGTCGGTACAGAGTGCAGGCGCAGCCGAACGAAGAACACAGACATTGGTTGCAGTGAAGACGAGCGGTAGCTCTGCGTTTTACTCAACAGGAGGAAAATAATACAGGCAGCAACAAGCCGGTGTATAAAACACAAGCGACACTAAAGCAGGACTAACACTATGACAGTAGCCGACGGCGTGAACCGCTGGCGGTGAAACTTAAATAGTCTGGCTCATTACGCCCTAGGTGTGCAGGGCGGGTGCGCAGCAGAGAGCCTGTGCGTCGTACACCGGCGCTTTCCACCGGTAGGAGGGTCCACGGTCGTTTAACACATTTTTTCAGTGGTGTGAATTTAAATGTATATATAGGGTATATATATAGATATATTTATACAAATGGCTTGATGGCTTAAAACCTCTGCCCTAATGTGTATTGTAATTGCCACAATCGCTAATCTACTGTATGTATATTTTCAACTGCTAAAACATACTGGCCCTAAACAGAGAGAAAAGGCCAAGGAGCAGGCCAAAGAGGAGGAAGAGCGCCAGCGTCAAGATAGAGAGCTACAGAAGCAGCAAGAGGAGGAGGAGAGACAACTTAGAAAGAAGGTTTACCCTACTCTTATACTTTAACCTTTAAAGCTACAGTATGTAAGAATTGGAAGATTTTAAACATTTACATATTTTAATAATGTTACTATGACTTATACTATGCGAATGGGATACGTGAAAGAGCTGCTGTTTACCGTACTGCGCCAGGCGCCCCCTGGTGACAGTGCATTAGGGATAAAGTCGTGCAAGGCAAAATCTGTGGCATGTACAGTAATCAGACTTGATTTAGTTTGGCACACTTAAATTTTGCTGACATTTTCACAGAGAATTGAGGAAATCATGAAGAGAACTAGGAAGGGTGATGCTGACTTCAAGGTACCGTAAGAGATGCCCGATGTCCTCGTATTGAAATCTTGCCGTGTTTGTAGCAGGTTGCTTTTGAGTTGGTTTTGTGCTACTGATCTCAAACATGTCTTTTTATATTTACTGTCCTTTAAATTAAATTCTACTGTTGGTGATACTTTGTGTGTCCTGATTATCTGTTGATTGTTTGTGACTTGATTGTCTCTTGTTCCGCAATAAATCAGGAGGGACAGATGGACGAAAGGTCTGTCTCACCACCAGGTACAGTAAATTGATAAGTAAACCTCCAGATATATTGGCGCTGCTTACTGCCCCTGCTTGCCCCACCCTTCTCCCTCTGCTTTGCAAATGGTCTATGAACTTGATTTATTTGGCTACTAGAACATGGTTAAGCACAAGTCCCAGCCGTTAGCAGCTGGTGATTTTCGGATCATAGATATTTAAAGGAATAGTGTGTGTCTGGCCACTGAGAGGCAGAGCGATACCACACACATAGATTGAGACTCACAGGGGGCAAGCGCATGCGTGTGCATGTACGTGCATGTATGTGCGGGCTTCGTCCAATTGCGTACTCTCAATTACAATCCAAACACAACGCTTTCTAAATCTGCTAGAAAGTAGTTAATATATACAAAGGTTTTCATGGGGATGGAGCAAAGCGCTAATTCTGCTCAGGCGTTGTTTAAACTACATATGGAATACTCAAAATGGGAAGTTGATACTGAATTTCCTTTTAAGTGAAATATTTCTGAGGTGTAACTCCAAGGGGATTAACTTTAATATTGCTTTATGTTATGGGTAATGTTGCATTATATCATATTACATATGTTCAAATCTGAGCAAATGGAAAACTCTTTTTAAGTAACGGCCGGTAAAGGGGAAGGATTTAGCTGATAGGGGTCTCTGTTAGGTTAATACATAGACACTGCATTGAGCGTATGCTTGTGTCCTGTGTACTTTGTCCAGTGGCATTTCTCCGATTTCATGTTGAGTGGAGGCAAAACACTACTCTACTCATATTATGCATGTATACAGTGCATAATAAAATACCCTGCTGAAAATAGGAGGATTGAAAATGTTTATGAACTCGTGTTCATAAACTGATGCTATGTAGATATTATACACTGCCATTATAATTTTACAACGATGAAGAGACACCCCTGTTGTTGTGGCATATTCATGTGGGCAATATTATTAGAGAAGAATCACGGGAGTTGTGTGTAAAATTAGCTGTTCCTAAAAATGTCCTCAACTGGGCTATATGGCACTCTCACAGTGGGGACATTTCTGTACAATGTGATGTTTTTGTTTTTCACAGGGGAATTAAAGATGAATGTTCACACTAGCGATCAGGTGAACGAGCAGGAAATCGAAAAAGTTGCATTTCAGGTTAAAGCCCAGAGTAAGAAACAGGAAGACACCCTTGTGGAGAAAGACGGAACAGGACAGATGGATAATCGGAAGAGTGTGTATGTTAAAAATACCACCGAGCAAGTAACCTCACCAAAGAGTGTTCCAGAAAAGGACCTTCACAGCGAACAAGTCAGTGAACATCAGGTCACTCAAATCAACATAAATGGTACCAGCCAACCCCCCAAGCAGCCGGACAGGAAGAGAGAAATTCAAGTTAACAAGCACAATAGTGCACAGGCTAACGGTAATGCTACTGACCACAAAAGTAAAGAGTTGACAAAGAAAGCAGATGCCAAAACAAACCAACCGGAGAGCATTGTCACAAATGGAGAGGCGAAACATAAAGGAGGGGCCATGTTGAAGGACCAACTCCCTGCTGAGGTAAGCAAACAGCACCTCAGAGGAGAAGTGACTCACACAGTGTCAACATCTAAAGTCAAGGTTACAGGAGAGGTTGAGGTGGCCGTCACCAACCCCCCTGCTACACTTCTGTCTGTGGGACACTTGTCACCTCCGACCATCAAGATGGAGCCATTGGACATGAAGGGCGCTGGTTCTAGTGACGAGGTGCAGTCCATGGAGGTCAGGTAACTCACATGGCCAACTCTTGAAGCTTATAAAACAAGACTGGACATGCCAAATTGATAACATGGCACAATAACTATATGAGCAATATTCCCTGCGCCAGTGCAACGCCTTTTATACTTTATGCTTACTTTCTCTTTAAGATTTGCACCTCAGTCTAACCTCTGTTTGAACCTTTGGGTGTGACCAAGACATATAACATAACAAATTCCTACACTGTTATACTTGTGTATTTGCTTTTGGCTTCAGTAAATGGTAGAATAAATATTGCTTGATAGTAAGAAGCCCAACAATCAGTTGAATATAACAAATAACCCAATTTCTTTAGTTTATCAGTTTCAACAGCTGAACTATATCCAATGTCTGCCATTTTCGTGGCCTCTATTTGGCATTTGGTGAGTGTCATGTCAAGACCATAACTTGTAGAGGGAGGTGGAGTTGTAGTTTGGTTTCAGACCATTGGGGGGTTTGTGAGTTTAACCTTTAAGTGCTTTGTACAACTAATACCCAATCAATAGGCATGACAAACAATTGCAACTATGAAATGTCAAAGCGAAAGTGATAACAATAATAATGGCAGTAAAAATTGAATTGATTTAAAAAAAAAATTAAGACAAGAAACAAAGGAAAGAGAGAAAGAACTGTGGGGGAAAATACAGGGAGAAAAACATTAAATCTAAACAAAAGTTGAATAAGAACACACACACGACAGTACGTTTTGAATAATAATCTGTATTTTGTGCTTGGAAAGGCTAATATCAACGTCATCAGTATAAGCAAATGTTTATTTTCTACACTTTCAGCCCTGTGTCCAAGGAGGAATTGATTTCCATCCCAGAGTTCTCGCCGGTCAGTGATGTCCAGGTCAACAGTATGAGTAACGCACGCGCTTTGGAGGACCTGCTGGACCTTACGGGCCATGTCGGCTACCCCAAAATGTCTTCTGAAGGCAATGTTGGTGACTGCAATAAGAACCTGATTGATGGTGTTGTTAGTCCCGTAGTGGATTCAAAGCTCATTCAGCTGTCTCCTCAACCCTTGAAAAAAATGACCATCCACAAGTAATGCAGTACTGTCTCTCATTCTGTCTCATTCTCTCTCTCTCTCATTCTCTCTCTCTCTCTCTCTCTCTCTCTCATCTCTTTCTGTATTACTGTAAGTGCATCTAGATTCCTGCAGTATTGTATGTTTGAATAGATCAGTTTTCAGCATTGATAATTAGATAATATTACTAAGAGGGAAAGGGTCATAAGAATGGAAATGAATATAGGTGTGTGTAGTCCAAGTGTATGTGTATTCAGTACACAGCATATACACAAACGCACACACACACGCATTGCTTAGTGTCTAAGCTCAGGCTTGAGTACATACACTTGAGTTGTTGCACTGTGAGTAGCTTTTTTTTAATGAGAAACAACTGGAGTTCTATGGGAGACGGTCTCGTGATGGAGGATAACCAGTCCTCTGTACTCTAACGTGAGAGAATACTTATGACTATAAACCATTAAGGACACCTTTGATGCTTCCCCTGTAATCTCCTCATGTGGTCTGAACCATACAGTGGGGTCCAAAAGTCTGAGTCCACTATCACCAAGATCACTTTTCATCATTCATGACACACCGCATGTATTCAGTTGAAGCAAGATTACATTATTGAACCGAAAGTCACATGTCTGCCATTTATGGTAAATCTACTGTATACGGCTTGTATTCTCTCTGGCTTTGATTCTACATTCTACATTCTTTCAAGTTTGTGCAGACTTTGAGCACTGTTTTTGGAGCATTTCAGATGCTGTCCCGTTGTGTATTTTTCACCCTCCCCTTTAAATAGTCACAAACATGTTCAATTGAGTCAGGTCAACACTCCATACCCTGATAGTGGACCCAATCTTTTGGACCCCACTGTAGCCACTGAACGTGTCTGGTAAATCCTATATCATTTACAATTCATGATATTGTCATGGTCTGGTTGGAAGAGTGTGTGAATGAGAGAGGGGGTGATGAGTGTGCAACAGAGAGTAAACTAGGGATATTACTATTTCAGATATAAATCTTATAAAATTGTAGACATGTATTCTACTACTAAATTACAGTAGCTTGATAAGAATATGCCCTATATCTTGTGCAGCTCGAATTCCAGCTTCAAATTCCTGGGAGAATAAAGCCTGCTCTGTCCATTTCCAACTGCATCTGTCTAGGTTAGAACAAACTGTGGGGCAAGGCATGCATTTTTCGTTTTCATTTTAGTATATTTTTGAATACTAAAAATAGGTGCTGTTACCAAATGAAGTCATTACACAAGGTTTAGCACCTTGTGTGTGCACGTAGTTGAACTCACCAAATAAATATGCATCAATTTGCGAGACAAATTGATATCTGATGTGATCCTTTCTTAAGCAGAAATCCCTAATTGCACTCTCCAATAGGCCGGTCCTGTTTGTACACAAACTTTGGAATGAATCATTTGCACCTTTCCATTTTGTTACTGCTACAGTAGGTCAACAAGAATGATAATGTGAAGGCTGTCTTGCTCATACAAGGTTTCCGGTATGATTCTTCTTATTTTAATTCTACTGAGAAATTGTATTTTAGAATGCATAACAGCTTGAACAGCTTTATTAAAAAAAAAAGAAAAAAGAAAAAAAAGGAACCATCCTTTGAAGTTTATACAGTATGTCTCAACGTAGTGCATTGTTTTGGCTGGTCAGCTTTTTAGTGACTCAGGAAATTTCCAACCTGGACTTATGTTTGTATTTTCATTATAAAGCCTACATCCCAATGGCAAATGATCATTTTGTTCCTCTCCTTGTGAAACGTTTGGCTTAATATTGCAATGCATTCAACTTGGTTGATGTTATGATGATTGAAGTCTATTTTACAGTAGGCTATGTATGGTGTCTTAATGTTTTTTTTTTTTTTGTGTATGCCTTGATGTGGAATTCTGTTTGACCATTGACCATAATAATGTCATTCAACATTTTCTGGATGTGCATTCAAGCTTATTGCAATATGCAGTATACAGTATAATTCTGCTATGGCTATTGGGGTTGAAGCATGTGTGTCATAATACTTGAACCCTGGTAAAAAACAAACAAAAAAAAAAACTATGTATTTCCATGTTACTATGATAACTGACCCTTTAACAGTTTCTGCAGACATAACCTAGCACAATAGGAGTGATGCTTTTTGAAATAGCCATATATTGTAACCTACTTTATTTGAAATGCAGGATTTAGAATTTAGAATTGTCAGGTTTAAAAAATATTGAAGTTAGCTTAACATATTTCAAAAGCAGCCTTTAGCATTCAGCATAAATCTGTAAGTGATGTAGCCTAACTTGTAGATTGAGCATGGTTGGCATGGTCATGTATACAATCCGTACCAATAAAAAGGTTAAACATGTGTGTGCGCGCGTTTGTGTTAAGCAAAACATTAAACCAATACTGCAAATCGATGATTACTGAGAGATAAGTGTACAGAAGGATGCCATTGGTTAACTTATGGATCTGATTGTGCCTGATTCTGCTCTAAACGTTAGATCGTTAGGCCCAATATAATTGGTATACATATTCATCCAGTTTAATTTTGATAGAGGTAGAAGGCATGTGTTAAGTAGGCTAATTCGTGTAAAAAATACGCTCTGTCTGTGTTCACAGCAGCGTGCAGTTTTACAATTCAGCACCGAACCAGTAGGAGGCGTTGAACATTATTCTGCACTGTTTAAGAAAGATAAGCAGTGAAAAGGGCTAAAGAGAACAGTCGAGCCTAAAGTGTCGCAGTTGACGTTTAAAGGACGCTCTTTGGTAAGTTTTGTGTAATGCTTATTTATATGTAATGTGAACTTTTTTGACTTTGTAAAGTGTAGCATAAGGACAGTTTTAAGATTTTATCTGCCCAATGGCATACCGTTTACGTCACACACAAAAAATCCCAACATAGCTAGCTAGCATTAGCGTTGAGCTAATGCTACCCATTGGGCCTGCTCTGCACCTTGTTATCAAGGCATGGGTTAAACTTGAGCCGACGTTAACTACTTTATAGCACAATAACTGTGTTCGATCATATAGACATGTAAATACTCATATTTTCATCATTGGTTAGCCTATGTTTTTAAGTTAAATCCTTTTTAACGTTAATTACACCGGTTGATAATGAATTGGTGCAGTGTGGTAATCTGCCCATGGACTGCCACAATACCAGTTTGTTTGTTATTTAATAATTTCTGCTTTAATTTACAATACATATATGTTGGGCCTACTTGTCAACATTGCAGACACCGAGGTCTAGGAACTATAAACGTTTATAGAGTAACGTTAGCCAACCAAACGTTAACTAAACGAGTCTTGGAATCTCTTGTTACTCTTAACTGTTAGCTGCTTAGGGTGTATTTTCTTATCATCGTTAACCAATATTAAATGAATAACGTTAGTTCCTCGATCCAAGGCTTATATTTCACCTTCTTATATCTCTCTTTTGCTCTATTTGCATTTTTCTCTATTTATCTTGCTGCTTCTCTAACACCAATATTTATCCTCAGGGATCAATACAGTCTTTTAAAGTAGCCTCAAAACTGTATAGCCTTGAAGGACACGATTTAACTACCAGCATCATTAACTTGAGCAAATCTTTTCTTTCATAGGTTTTTGTGTGTGTGTGTGTGCTAGTTACTGCCAAAGATGGTCCGACCCCAATTCGGACCCCCACGCTTCAAACCCAGGTAGTGTTCTTTGTATAGAAACTAGGATTCAACACTTGTTTATTTACTGTTTTTGAGTTTGCTGTTCTCTACTGCTGTATATGTGTTCCTGCTCCTTCTCCTGTCCATGGTGCAAGTACACATGTCTCCCTTTTTTTGTGTCTTCAGTGAGTCTTCAGTGAACCTGTTTAGGCCTACTTTTTGGTGTTCGTATTTCCTTGATCTTATTGTATATATTTTCAATATTATTCTTCTGAGTTGTACTGTACATTTAGGGCTGTGATAGTATAAAAAAAAAAAGAAGCAACGCATCACCACGGTTTGGCGCTTCACCGCGAGTATAAAAAAAAAGAGTGGTAATAATAAACCAGACATTTGTGTTTTGATAGCGCAACAGCCTACTACTTCATTTTCTCGTTTTGTGGGTGTGTCGTCTATTGTTATAGGACCATATGCCAGAGTTCTTTGGAATTAGCGATCTTTATAACTCTCTTCTTCATGCACAAACACAATGTTGGTGTAATTAACAAGATTCTGTGAAAATAGTTTTTATATGCCTTGAACATTAACTAAGAAGACTAAAGCTCACAATCCTCAAGGAAAATACAATCCGCGATCTTTATATATACTTTTTCTATCAGCTCAAACTTTCTCCCATGCACAATATTGGTGTAATTAAGCGATCCGTTGGAAAGTAATATTTTAGTTTAGTTGCGCTCTATTTTTGAACTTATGTACTGTGGGGCACATGTGCGGTTAACTCAGCAGCTCAGCTTTTACCTTTTTCACACAAATACTGTACTGTATTGGTGAAATGTCCGGAAGGTATGGAAAAAATGGATACCAAGCACTCCTGTAACTTTCACCAGCAAAAAAATTGAATACAGAACACAGCCCTTGTGCCACCACTGCAACAGAACATGTTAGGGGATACAGATTTATTTATTTTCCTTTTCTTCTTCTCCAAAAAAAAAAAAGGATACATTTTGTAAAGTCAATGAAAACGATGTCGCGCACACACATGCAGCATAGACGCCCGTCTGCCCACTGCTTGATTATCTTATCTCAGAGCGTTACTCACAAAGGAATTAGTCATTTGATTATTTTAAGTACTTGTGGCCTATTTTTGCCAAAGCTTTTGACCTAAAAGCTAGAATCCAGCCAGGCATAAGCAGCTGACACAAAGTGACTCCTTCTGGATGGCTACTAGCCCCGTGGTGGGTGTCTTAACGAGCGCAACTCCACTGAACCATACAGACTGCATGTTGAGGGCTTGAGTAAATGTGGTATATTGAGGACATGCATGTATATTGTTAGAAACTGACCCATTACACTAAAAATAAACCATTGAATGAACATGTAAATTAAGACAAACTTATGTTTTTTTTTTTATCTTGGATTTGTCACATGTAACTGGTTTGTTTATAAATATTTACTTAATGTTGGCAATGTTAATTAGGGCTGGGCGATTTGGCCAAAATTGTTATCACGACAAAAAATATTGACCGATAATGCATAATTTTTAATATATCTACATGTTTGCACAAAGTATTTTTTATATTCCGCAATAAATTAAATCTGAAAAAACATTGATTCCTATCACAAATGCTTTACTTCCAAATGAGGTAGAGTAATTAAGTCGACACAATCCTGTTTAGTATAAGACAACTTTACAGTTTTGGGCAGCTGTGGGTCTGGTTTTTCTTAAAACAGTAAAAACAAACAGTGGCTTTTTAAAACTAAATGTAAAGGTATTCAATAGGCACTTAAATAGTAATATTAAAAAGTGGAACTTCTGTGTATCAGGCCAAGTAATTTTGTATTTTTTTTGTGTCGGCCTCCAATTATTAGGTCACGGTATTCCTCACTTCAAAACAGACATAGCCTACGTCATATCATGTTTATTTACTTGTCGTTGGTGTTGAATTAACATTAGATTACCGTGCTGATTAATCTCGTTTCTCCATGGTGCCAACATGCGTCCTCTTTTAAATATTCAAGCATAGCTGTTGTGCTCCCATACTTTGGCCATACTGTTTTCTCTGTCGCCTCCGCGTTTTTTTTTCTCATTACAATGACGTGACGACATGCGTGTCGCGTGTTTTGACATAGATCAACTATTTCTGACGCCGATTAGTTGTTGCAGCGTTACTATGAACTAAGAATGTGTATCTAATATATCGAAAGTGTCAATACATTTTATTATTGTGTTTTATCGTGATAATTATTGATATTAATTTATCACCCAGACCTAATGTTGGTACATAAAAAGGTTTACTGCTTTATTAGGGTTGAATACATCTGCTCTGTGAATGTAATTAATGCAACAAAGGCAGTAGTATTTCAGTCTAAGCTTGTTTATTTAATTCATCCATGAAAGAATATGGATATAATATAATTGTGATGTCATTGCAGATTTATTTACATTAATCAGACTATTCTATTCTTCTGTCAGATTTACAGTGTTGTGTATGTGTTCTTGTTTCTCTGCAGACCATACGCGGATGGCCATGCATCACGTGAACAGCGTTATAGCCCCAATTTCAAAAGCCGGAGAGATGCCCAGGACTACCCGGGAAAAGCCCCCCCTAGCTGGAGAGAATCCAGAGGCAGAGGAGACTCCAGAGGCAGAGGAAGACCCCCTTTTACAAAGAGAGTCCCGCTGATGGGTGAACGGAGGGAGCCACCTGTT
Organism: Percopsis omiscomaycus; assembly: GCA_027575585.1. Classification (NCBI taxonomy): domain Eukaryota; kingdom Metazoa; phylum Chordata; class Actinopteri; order Percopsiformes; family Percopsidae; genus Percopsis; species Percopsis omiscomaycus. Next base: position 31,609 of record JAODLI010061329.1, on the reverse strand, counting down.
AATCACTGGAGATCCCAGAACCAGGATTCCTTTCAGTCATACCCCAACCAAATGGAACCCCAACACAGCCACAGGAGGCATTCCCCATCCCGACAATCCCGACCAACCCGCCCCCCTCAAGTCCATCATCGGCCATCCTCCCACAGTCCTAGACAAGGATCCCCTGGCCACAGGTCCCCTTATCATGGTCCCCCTGCTGGCCATAGGTCACCCTCTGGCCATAGGTCACCCTCACCACGGCATTATCATAGCCAGCCACCTGACAGGAGGCCAGGCTCTTTCAGGGGCCCCAAAAGGCAACCAGGTTTCCAACGTGACGAGCAACGGAGTCAAGGCCCTCGAGGGCATTACGGCCCTAGAGAGAGGCAGTATGAACACCCAGTTCATGGTGCGAAGCGCTGGAATGATGCTGGAGAATTCTCTCATCAGCACAATGGCGAACATAGGCACCCTGGCTCACACAGGAATCCCAAAGAGTTTCATGGGAGAAGCTCATATCCAGAGAGGTACAAGAGGGAAGCAGTGATGCAGGCTGGGTAAAAGTAAAAAAAAAAAAAAAAAAAGGGAGGCCTCAAGCCGTCTCAGTCTTCCCAGTCCGAGGGGTGTAATAATTACCACTTTGCTCTGCCCCGTAGTCTAAGGGTATTAATGGAAATGTAAATGATTTCCCTGCTACTGAGAAGAGTGTTACCTCTGTAATTGCTGATTGAAAGTATCTCCCCTACATGTCTTTATACTATCATGGCATTATGGTGAATGGGCAGCGTAAAGATAAGTTAAAGTTCTGTTTCCGACTTAACACGGCAACGGATCTGCCTTTGTATTTATGTCTCTGTTGTCTGATGGATACGCAGGTGGTCTGGTGAGCAAGATTCCAGGAGGCAGCGTGCTGAGGTGGAGAGGGAGGGGAACAGATCCCACAGTGCAGAGAAAACACAGGGGGGCCATTCTCACCTCCGCCCTTACAGATCCCCCTCTTGGAAAGGGGCTCCGTCGTCCTCGGCCTCCTACCATAACAGCCCCCAGGAACGGCAAATTGCAGTACCCCACAAAAGGAGGTTGCCAGGCCTAAACCTTCCTTCGCCAGGTCTTCCACCGGAGCGTGGACATCCAAACCAAGCAAGGAGAGAGAGACCTCATCTCCTCAGTGTTCCTACAGCATTTGGTGGTCGACCTTTGTCTCTCAGAGATAAAAGTCGCATAATAAAGGGAAGGCAAATGCGAGCTGAGTCTGTAATGAGGTTGAGAGCACCTCCACTTATGAAAGCCAAGCTCCAAATACGAGACTCCACCTCCAGGGGAAACATGAGTGCCATACTGGCTCTTCGCAAGAAGCGCTTCCAGCCAAATGCTGCCCCCCTGAGAAAGATGGAAGTGAAAACATCTAAACCACAGCAGTCACCACCCAAGCAAGATGGCAATAAGAGCAAGTCTTCAAGAGACTCCGATACAGTGAAAGATCAGGTGGAGTCTCATCGAGCCGTAAGCACACACAGGTATGGTATTTTGCTTCTCACACTGTACGCAGGGGCTTGATGATTAGGAAGTCAAGAAGCAATTTCTCTATATCAGTGGGGTGCCAAATGTGGAAAATGGAAATGTCCGAGTATTAATCATTTGAAACTTCGATTCTTTTGAACGTACATCATGTCAAGTGTGCTGCAGAAGTTTCAAAACCCCCACATGTCAAGTGTGCTGAAGAGTTTGCTATTATGTGCTCAAGTCCTTCACTGCCCAGTTAATCCGCCTCAGTATTATAAAACCTGAAAAATCAAATCATGCAGAGATGGAAAGGTTCTCCAGTTACTGAAGTATTCTCCAGTCTTCTCAATTATTGAGGTTCAGAAGGTAGAGAAGATGTGCAAACCCAATCATAAAGGATACATGAAGAGGACTTCAGAATTCTTGAAATAACTTGCTGCGCTGCTTAAAACAAAACGAGCAAGCATATTGCAAGTACATGGCATATGTGGATCAAGTGGAAAGATGATATCGAAATGGGATGGCAAAAAAGGTCAACATTGAAGGAAAAGGGCATCAGTTTCGGAAATCTCACTTCAGACCCCTAGATGAAATGTAAAGCAGCAAGATTATTTACCAACTGTCAAACTTGAACATGGAGTTTACATGTGAACCCTGACAAAACTATTTGGATATAGTTATGTAATCAAGATGGATACTACACAAGGCTTCCTGAGAAAAATTCCAGCCACTAAAATTGTCTATGCCAATGTCAGAATTGAAATGAAACATTTCTTAAATGTTCTCGCATATCCCCTATATTTCATTGTAGTAGTTGCATTCTAAACTTGCTTAAAGTTTGTTTTTAATTGCTGTGAAAGTACTCTTTTTAAGATGCATAGCTGTTAATAGCTGTAAACAATTTATGAAAAAATTATAGAAATACTGAAATTACAACCCCCCCCCCCCCACACACACACACAATTAAAAGGCCTCATTCTGAGATTTCACTGCAGGACTCAAGACAAGCACTGTCAAGTTGGACTACAATATCTTAATCTAAATACTCATGGACACATAATTGGTTGCAGGGACCAAACCTATACAAGCTACAAGATGATCTCTCGCCACCAAGCAATTCTGCCCGACTAATGATTATAGACAGAAAGGACTTTAAATATTTCCAATAGCTAAAATATATTATTACATTTTTCTGAAGTGAGACCTCAAAAGAAGACTCGGCATAGAAATCAAAAATGGCTCATGCTAAATGGCAGTTCTAATGGAACGGAGGAATCTTAAATGGCTCCTGAAGTGGATATTAACAACTTGGAATGTGGAATGGCTAAAGTTAACGTCTCAACTTGAGGATGCTAATCTGGGAAATGCACTAGGTTAACTTGGCCTCTGCAATATTATGGGCTCATTGGTCTATGGCATTTTGAATGATCGGCTGTCGAATGCCTATGATTGAACTGCGAAGTCACCTTTTGAGATTGTTTTGAAGCTAATCCTTGAGTTGGCCATGGCACGTAAAGTATCTTAATGAAGCCTCATCACGTATCCACTTCATAATCTCCAGACCTAGGCCTTCTAATGAAGTCATCAAATATTCTGCGTGTTTATCCAACCTACGCTAAAGTGTGTCAAGAGGAAAGGCAAAACATTTTTCCATGCTTCCAATTTTTTTTTCTAATGCATTACAAAACGCATGCACATGTTGGTTTAGTTTGAAACTGGGAGTAAAAGGATTTAGAAGCCACATTTGAGCACTGAAAGTATGGTATGTTCTAAAACCTGTAAGTGGGTCAACGATAAGCTCACAACAATGCCTGCCTTGTGTGTGACTGCAACCAAAAAAGCTGTTCAATTTACCCATCAACTGCAAATTGAACATGCACTGCAACTTCAGAAGCTTCTGTGGTCCATAGTACTGGCCGACTTCTTCCATAAAACGGTCTAATGGGAAATGATCTGAAGATGGCCACAAGAAACTCTGGAATGTCTTCTAGATGTTTATTAACACCTGACTCAATGAAGCTGCTATCAAGACTCTACCCAGTTACTGACGATAGAAGATTTGTTGACGTTACAGTGACGGGAGCTTGACCCAAATTTCTCTAAACCTTCTGCAAGATTCCCACTATTTAACAATCACTGAATTAATGAGAGCTCAGATTGATTCAGTGTGCGATATAGGAATACGGAAGCATGGCGGTTCCGTGTTCTTTGTAAGTACCAATGTGTAATGCTCAACTTCAAGGCCATTCTCTGCTTGTTAACCAATGTTATTCATTAGCGGTATGACTTTCAATGCTTCCAAGAAATGAAACGTTAATTTGGTTTTGCACATAGTATGCATACTGAGTTCTGTTTTCTTGCCAACTGGCCCCAGTACAATAATGCAGATGTGCTTATAATTGGCTTGTGTCTCTCTCCTCAGCTCCTCTCCCTTAGACAAACACCTGACATCCGACCTTGTAGTTGTGTCCCACTGGCAAGCTGGGTCTAGCTCCACCTCAAAGGGCTGCTTATCACCAAGGGATCAAAGTCCAAAATCAAAGACGGGTAAATAAACTTTAAAAAAAATAAGTGTACTGTAGCTCAGTAAGCATCTCATTTATGTGGTTTCTTTTTAGTTTTCCTGTGTACTTTATAGCAGCATGGCATTTTCTTGCGTTTTTATGCGTCAAATTGTCAGTCTTTTGAAAAAGTGTTCGTAGCAATTAGGTGGAATGTGTAGCTCTTCCTCCTCCATGATCTGTGACTCGCCCATGCATGCCTTCAAATCGTGCAAGACTTCGCAGAGACAGACGTGACCTCCGAGATTTGGCCACTGACTAGGGAGGAGGAATCTATATAAAATTATTGGTCACATTTCTAAATAATAAAGGCATAGGGCCTCTACAAATAATTATAAATCAGATTTTACAGATGCAAACATGTTATAAACAATGCATACCAAGTTCATCCCAAATTGTATCCGGTACACACTTCTGGTCGTGAATTTTTATGCCAGTGCACTGATGTGAGACGGTGAATCTTACCATCCCAGTTCAGACACATCTTATTATATTCCTCATTTTCAGATCGCAGCTCTGATGATGGTTCTTCAAAAATCCGGTTCTCCGCCTTTCATAACTCCAGAACATCGCTTGATGACCGCAGGGGGAGTTATTCAGACAAGAAAACATTCCGGTACGTCTAAAATTCACTTTGTCATACCTTTGTGAAATAATGTATGTATTTCTTAGATTGTAAAGGTTTGCTATCCTAAGATCAACATTTTTCCTGTTACGTGGTCAGTTGTGTTATCTGAAAGGGCTAGACTACATTTTTTAATTTAAACAAAATTCCTCCTTTAAAAAAAAACATTAATGAATTCTAACAAAGCGTCTGTGGCCTATCCTTCCCCTCCCAGTCAGAAAGCCAATCAAGTTTCAGGAGGTGCAACACAAACTGTGAAACAGATTGTTCAGCTTGTAGGGAAAACAGTCTGTTGGAAATTGGAGGGATGTGGTGCATTTTTAGGGAAAAGGTGTGAGAATGTGAAGACTCTCATTCCATCATCCTGGAAGTGATTAATTGATTTTATTTATTTTAAGGCCGTTGAATATAGAACAAGAGAGCCACAGACCTGGGAGGCCGTTCAGGAGACCACCACCACCAGGACCCACCCAGGTGAGATGCTATTTTAAGCAATGGTCCTAGTTTAGGGCTGTCGGTGTATGTGGCATTTTAAAACTGGGTTTAGTTGTCATTGAACATTAAATAAAGGCTCATTCATAAAAGCCAGGATAATGCAGTTGACCTGTGTTCTAATTTGGTATAACATGTACATACAGTATGTCCAATGCTGTAACATAGCTGAAACCATTTCAGGTTATCATTTTGTTAGGGGATTATTTGACAGAATTTACAACTGTAATGCATTGTGTTTTCAGATGCATGGGAAATTAAGTAGAATCAATTTTTTACATATTTATTACTCATGTGTTACAGAGGGGAAGGTTTACGGGTGGTCCAAGGAGACCAGGCCCAGAGCCTGGAATTGTTAGAAAGCCACTCATGGTATGCATTATCTAAGTGACTGTGGTTGTTCTGTTAAAACTGAACCTGTTATTGATTCCAGGTAACTAAATGATAGTTCTTTAAACTGTTCTTTAGGAAACCTTTGTGCCACGCCCTTTCCCACAGCAGAAGCCAGTGTTCCGGAAAAGTCAGAGTATCATGTCTAAATACCGCAACATGCAGGCCATTCGTCAGCGGGCACCATATCACAGAGGACCCAACCAGCGCTGGTGATAACACTGGTATGTGTGTTTCCAATGTACTTCACAGATTTTGTTTAAATTGACGCAAGGCGTTCACTTGCAGTTGAATGCATTTATCTATCTTGTAGTTATCTATCTTAAGTAGTGCATGTTTTTGTTTAATGCCTGCTGTTTAAGATGCTGGGTTCTAATTCTTAAAATTGGTGTTTTAACTGTTTTTAACCTTAGAATTCATGAAGAAACCTGCTCATTTGTTTAGATGTCTTAATGGTTTGTTTAAATGTTGTCTCTTGATCTCATCACAGCTGCCCAGTTCTGCAAATGTGACACCTGACAACGTGGATATCTCACCTAGACCTTCGCTGTCCTGTAATGTGCACAAACAGTGTTAAAGACACTAGCCTGTCCATATGTAATGGTAGGCTGCTCTTCCTTTATATAATGATGTTGGAACATGTAGTTTTATGATGTTTGTATACAGAGTGTGCTAATAGCTCTTCTGACATCCTACTTGTTTTTTTGTTTTTTAATTACTGCTTACTATACTAGCAATCATCACTGTATTTGTTTTAGTATGTTTACCAGCAGTAAGATTGAGACATTTTGGGATTGAGTCAATTTACAGTTTACTCTTCAACTATTAAAGTTTATTATTTAACACTCAGATGTCAGATGGCCTCTTATTTCAGTCAGATGGCCTCTTATTTCATGAATTTTGGGTAATTTTATTTCCCAATAGTGAAATTACAATATAAACAGTTGCTGAGACTTTAAATGAATGGGACAATATTGTGTTTTCCTTTCTGTTCTCCTATTCAGCCTCCAAATAGTAAAATGGAAGTTAAGTTATTTGCCCCCTTTTTTATTTGAGTGTGAAAAGTTCAAACCAAATTTCAGGGGAAGTTGCCTTTTCTTTAATGTAGGTACCAACACTTTGGCTAATTTCTTCCCAATGTAAATCTAATTTCTACCCTTAAAGTGAGGACGGAACACACCTTCAAAAGACATCTTTGGCCACCATCAGAGGATCTTTTGGGAAAATAGGTTCTCAATGCTTCAGTCTAGTTATTTGTAATGCTATGCGGGGCCACTGAACCAGAGACATATTGGCTGAATGGAGAGCCTGGGACATAGGACAACACTAAGGATGGCAAGCCCAAACCGTCAACTGGTTTGAAGCGTTTTGTCTTAAGACGGCTGCTTACATGTTCCCTGGAAGGTGCAAATTCTCTGGCTACTTTTTGTTAATGAGAGAGAAAACGAGTACAATAGCCTCCTCTGTTTAATGCACACTAGTGTTATGGAATGTTGTTGCAGACAAATGTAGAGCTGTTTGTGTGTGTGTTTTTGTTAAATGTATCTTCATGTCTGATATAAATGTATTTATTTTCCCTTTGTCTCTGTATGCTGAGGTGAGAGATGATTCATGGTAAATCAGGTCACTGGTTATTGTATTAAAAGAATGTTCATGCTTTACTTTCTAACAAGTCTTGAACAGCTTCCATGGAGACAGTTTCTCTCTGTGGTCAATATTCCCCTTACATGTTTTATATATAATAATGTAGTCCATCATATCTGAATCAAAGAAGACTCAGGAGTTGGATATGAACTCGGTCAAAGTTTATTGATGACACAGGGTAGGACGCAGATACACAATGTTACCAGGATGGTGTCTTAAATCAGTGCTTAAAGTGTGAGCTTTGAACTAAGCATTTGCACACGTCCAAACCATGACGCATGGGCACACATATTAACACAGGTCTTGATACCCTTCATATCATTAACGGACAACTGGAGGAGAGGACACCCTCCCCAAACAAGTTAGAACTGGTGTGTGACCTTGGCGCGAGACCAACGCTATTGTGTGGGCTTCCACATATAATTGAGCAAGGCAGGCTTTGGACTCAGACACCAACCCACTGTCACCGTCAAGGGTGTCAGAGGAAGAAGCAACACCGTGCTTTGATGGCCCTGGCTGGTAGTGTGTATGATGTTAAATGTATGCTTTTGACTTGATTGAGTTGCCTGCTCATCGCCTTGATTGACAAGACTAGCTGAACTAAGGTGGGAGTGGTTTAAAAAAGAAAAAACTGCCATCAAGCTGGACGCAACAATACGTCTGGCCTGTTCTTCCAATACAACCATGGTTTGGTCCTGCGTTACTTCTGTAAGTTTACTCATGTTTGAAAACCACAAATGAAGCTGTGGGCCAAAAATTCCCCCACATAACTGCAAAGACATGATTCCCTCGCATAGTTGGCACACAGCCAACTATGCGAGGGATATTTTTGTTCACAGCTCCTCTGTCCTGTGCTAAACTTAGCCGTGACAGGACCCCATCTCTCATCCCAACAACATACTGACCAGGCCACTGGGATACAATGAGGCAGAGCGGAGGGTGTCAAGTTACTACAAACAGGGCTTTAATTCTCGGCTGTTGTCAGACACGGTGAGTGTATGCACAAAATCCTTGACAATAACTTGCTTTTGACCAATGGATTAGTATGTTTTCTAACATCTGTCTCTGCTCCCTCTGCATTGGTTCAAGCATGTGAAACAATTGTTTACTGGCATGAGAAAACAACTGTCTGCCCTCTGCCATCCTTGTGTCAACATGTGATGACTTATTACGGTATATGTAGCCTACATGTAGGTTGTTTGTTTTTTATCATGAACACAACAAGAACATTTTAGTTTACATAATTGTGGCTATAACCAGTAGCCTAATTCTAATTTTTTCAACAAGAATGATTTTCAGCTGAAATGCTGAAAATCAGTTGTATTGGTTTGACTCATTGTTGTAAAAAATAAAAAACATTTGAATATATTCTGCTCCACTGACTCTCTCCAATATTATTATCTGTACATTTAGACTTTAGAGTCTACAGGCTTTTTCTGTCTTTCATTCTGTCAAGCCCCACACATTACCTGCTCTGTCACCATGGGCAACTATAATTCAGCCCTCACTGCTGGTAAGCCTTCAGAATATTAGCTATCACAGATGTTCCAGTATAATTGAAAGCATGTTTTTGAGTAGGCTACTGGCAGTAACAGGCCAAACCTGAAAGCTTTTGCTAGTGTTTTGCCTACATGTTCAATTGAAGTACTGTAGGCATTAGCTTTGCCTTGTGGATGGTTTAATGTTGTTTACTCTTAATTTCTCTCTAAGACGTTGAAGAATTTGAGTCAGTGGTGTCAATCACAGAGAGGCTGAACGAGCTGGCAGCTCATCTTGCAGATGAGAGATTGCACTCAGAGTTTCCAGCTTCGGGAAGTATACTTTTACTAGAGTTCTCCAATATGATGAGGCTAGCACAAGCTTACACAGTATTGTGACGCTGTTGTTTTTTTTAACCCTTGGGTTCATTCTGTGAAACGAGAGTGTTACGTGGGCATATATTAAATATTATGGCATGTCTGTCAGTCCTTTGTCCTTGGAATAAATGTAACTTTTGAGCTCTCCATTTTATGCACATTCCCACACAAAGCAATCCATAAATGTGAACCAGTTTCTCCTTTTAACAAAATTTACATTGCAACCCTACATTAAGAAAAGCCTTCAAGTGACATTAATGGATGGGGTTATAAATAAATGAAACACATTATACACTGTATGCCTATTTCACGTGCACTTGTCTCATTTCACGTGAGACTTGTATGTCTCTTACTAGTCAGAAGTCTCAAACTATAAATCTCTTACAGGTAACACTTGTGATGGAGGTGGAACACCAAGAGGGTGAAAACGAGGGGGTAATGGCCCCCCTCTCTTTAAATCTACATGAAAACACACCAACAACATCTAACACGGAGTCTGTCTCTCCTGTTAGTACAATGAAAATATAATCATATTGTATTCTGACCATGGTTTGCGTAAAGAGGATTTCCCCCATAAAGCTCTGTTGTTGTTTTGTCAAATAGTAACTATTGGATGTTCTCCACAGCCGGCTGAGCCCAGAACCTATGTTTTAGGTTCTTTTCCATGCACAAGTGCCTCTCAACCCCTCTCCCGTCAATTACACAAGGCTCTCTCAGCTGTTTTGCTATCTCCCCTGCCTCCACGCCCGCCGTCCCACCCAAAGTCCAGCAGAAGCCCAGCTCACAGCCCAAAAACCATAGGACAGCTGCAGACAGAGTTGAGAGACCTGAGGAGCGAGATGGAAGTCATGAAGAGTCAGCATAAGTACGCTTTTGTTTCTGTCTATGCACAAATGCTAGTTATTTACACCCACACAGGTGTTATTTAGGCTCATTAGACCTTCTTAGTTCAAGTAGGGCGGATCTTTTAATTTGCCACGGTCAGCAAACTGCATATACTCAAAAGAACCAATCATAAAGTAGGTGTCAGATATTCCGCCTAACAGGTGCAACAAAACTGACAGGAAAATCAGGAAGATGTCAGTCAAGCAGACACACCTAGACAGTCAGGTGGTCTAATCAGCTAAATTATCTCCTGCAGGCTTCCAGGGGTATTAGAGGCTCGGCGCCACACAAATACCTGAAAATTATTCACCCATCATCAAGGTCTAATTAAGGATTATTTGATTCATGTATTAAAGTCTTTTTGTTGTTATTGTTTAGCAAAGAGATTAAACTGCTAATGAATGAGCTAGATGAAGAGAAACGTATTCGTCTAACACTGCAGGTAAGGCCTAATTTGCAGTCTGTACAAATCGATTGTCCTCATATTTCTATGACTAATGGTTTAAATATTTCTTTCTGTCTTAGATGGAAATACAACACATTAAGAAGCATATGTCAAAATGAACGTCACCATGAGTAAATAAATATTCTGTATTGACAAATGACTGAGATCATATTATTTACATATTTATTATTTTTAAATAAAAGAAATACAATTATTCTTGTTTATTGACTAATTGTTTTTATTGTGACATTGGTAATTTGTGATAATTATATAAAAGCCATAAGAAAAATACATTCTACCACAAAAATAAAATTATTATTAATTGTGATTTATGTTCAGTTACTGAACACCTTCTTTAACATTTTATGCGCAAACGGTGTTTCAGTGCAATAATCGGTGTCAAAGACAGGTCCCTCACAACACACACATACTTATATACACATACACACATGTATGGTTACAGCCAACAGCCTCATTGTTCTTGAGGCAAGTCTGGCGGCCTGTTGCTTTCTCCATATGGATTGCAACAACATTTAGTGACTTAATTTTCTATCTGTCCGATGGTTGCATCAGAAGTTGGAGACTTCACAGGGAATAGGTCTGAAGGTAACCTCTTTGTTCTCCAACAGGACAATGTCATATCGACAGAGAGGCCTGCATATCATAAAAAGATATATAGTTAGTCACATGACCACTGCCTGTAGCTGTGTACATTTTCAAATGTAAAAATAGAGTTCTTTAACAATGGCTGAAACGATACCCTGTAAACATTCTAAAATAGATATTCTTGAAAAGTTTACATGAAAGTATATTACTTAATAAGTAGGGGGACCGTAGAATTAGCCTGGTCATACAATCCTGATTTTGCAGGCTACTGTAGAATTGTTTGCTTTATGACCAATTAAAGTAGCTAAAACTACACATTACCAAGAAGAAATGTATAAAAATGTTACGTGCGGTAAGTGCGAAATGAAACAACGTTTACCTGTCCTTGTCTTCAAGATCTGTAAGACGCATTCTAAGAATACGTAGTTTAAATTTTGGTTTAAGTACATTCCCAGTGGAGAATATGAGGGAGACCTTTTCCACAGACTGGATATGTTTATCGAACTGGCCCAACATCTGGGTCTCTGTGTACTTCTTAAACTGTGATGCTTTACTGGTTGGACAAACAGAATTGTACATTTTATTTTATCATGGTGAGGTGATTATAGCAAATGGTAAACCAAGTTAATAATTAATTGAGACTTACTGTTTAATTGCTGCCTCAGCCTCTTGGTTTGCACCATATAGTTTGATGGTCATGTAGCCCCAGTGTATATCCTGGTTCCATGTCACTATATCCAACCTATAACTTGTTTCTGAAACACAATATGAAAACTTTTATTCTGCATTGTCATACTCACCAATGAATTTGACACTAAGAAATGGTAATTGGTATCACATTACAATTCATCTTGAAAGATTATCAGATGGAATTTTGTCTACAAAACAAGAAATTATCCATATTTAGCTAATATTGATGTACCATAGTTTTAAACAGAGTAGGTAGCCTACATAATCCAAAAGAGAATTTAAAGCTACCCTTCTAGTCTAGTATTTTTTATTTTTTAATGGATTATACGGTATGACAAATTAATATTAAAAGTGTATTAAGATTTCCTATAGCCTACTTACTGAAAAATGGTGATGCTTTGTTGGTGGTGAAAAAGGCTTTTGTCTCCGATAAGTTCACCAGGGTGTTCTTCCAGTGTATGACGTTATAACCTAGGAGGTGTAAACAGTTATTGTAGGCTATAGGTTAGGTCAGGTTTTTATTTTTATTATTATTATTATTATTAATAAAATCTGGTGCCAACCAAAGATAGGGCATCCAGCAGCAGCGAAGTTATCACAGTCCATGCAGAGGCCATCTAAGAAATGTATGTATGAAGAACAAGGGAAGGCCTTGCCACTAAACGTTGGGGTTAAAGACTCCATGAAGAGATACACTGACCTCTGGTGGTCACATTTAAAATAGCCGGATCCTAAAAAGGTCACAAACAAAAGTTTGACCTGGATTATTGTTATTAAAATAACAGAAATCAAAACATAATCATACATTTATTTAGAATTAGTTTAGTTTTTATACACTTTTATTATGAAGAATTTACCAGAGAAAATGGTTTTTGGGCAGCCAGCTTGGTCAGCTCCCCCATTTGGATAGAAATCAATGTGACCTATGGGTTTTCTGTAGCCAAGTGCTGGTTATGAACAGTTGACAACATACAGATTAATACATTTATGGTCAATGTATATATTAAGTTCCAAAAGCTGTTTACTAAGCACAAAATACATGCCCACATACATACATACACACACAAACTCAGTTTACCATCCATATCTGTGTGTACAACATCCACAAACAATGCGTCAGTGGGATCCAGGCGGTTTTCAGGAGCAGCGTCAGTGAACTGAGGCCCAGCTGGATCCAGAGCTGAAAGAATTACATAACTGGGTCCCAACAGAGCTTGAAATTGATGCAACCACGACTAGACCACAAGTTCCTGCTTAATCTGGAGCAGCCATCCCAAAGTCCCTCTAAGGCAAATATAAACATAGGTGCTTTGCTGTGTATTCTCCCCACATAACTGACTTTTGGAGGCATGTCGTTCACCCCTAATGATACTTGTAAATCATTGCTGCCAATCAAAGGCTAGTGGTTAAGGTGGGATCTATCACCGACATGCCCGGCCGCCTGGAAGCATCTTTAAGCAAGATACCTACCCTAACCTGTTCCCAAACTTGTACTCACTGTATGTCGTTTTGGATAAAAGGGTTGGCTAAATGACACAATTGTTATTATAATCCTCAGTCAAGATCTACTCATTACATGTCTGTAGCACTGATCACTCTGTAGCATTCACTAAGTTACTCCAAGTATTCAATTTTGCCCCTAAAACGTATTCAAAGCACTTTCTCTCTGAATTCTTTAAGCTATCCCTCCACTCCACTCCACTCCACTCCCTCTTTGGGGGCCTGTGGCAGCTTGAAATCTCTCTGTTAACTGTCAAAATGCAATTTCCTGGTAGGCAAAGAGTTTAGTTGAATCCTGCACTCTAGCCCTGTTCTGTTACAACCATTTAAGCTCTGCTCAAGCTCTCCTACAGCAATAACCCCCAAGCTTCCATTGTTACTGGGAAATCTATATTTTAGTGAAAACCTGCTTGTGTGCTGACAGTTTCTCCTTTTAGCTCTTATTGTCTTAGTAAAACATCTCTGTACTTCCCAATCTTTTAATATCCGCCTTTCATTCAACACTTTATAGAGAAATATAAATATAGAGTCCAACACCTACACCATTAGACTATCCTGCCCCCTAGACAACACAGCATGAACACAGAATGTAGAGAAATATTATTCCGGCTTACCTGTTATTCTACCAATCTGTCCATTAAATTTAGCACCCACAAAGCCTGATATGTGGGCCCCGAGGCTGACACCAATCATGTGAATGGAGTGCAGAGAGGCATCATTTCCCTAAAAAGAACCAAATGGTTTTGTTTGTTTACAGAGTATTAGCAAAGCATGTATATCTATATATCTATAGTAACAAACAACAAATGGATTCAAGTAATGTCCTGCATCACAGATTAAATTGACTGACATCCACACACTCCTGTGTCATACCTGCGTGTTTGCTATAAAGGACGTGAGGTTTTCTGCAACCTTTCTAGTGTTCCCTACAACCTTGATGTAGTTTAGACTGGTGGCGCCACGGTTCCAGTCCACCACCACAACATTAACGTCCTCTCTGGCCAGGAGCAGCTCGGTGAGCGTCTCTAGCCAGCCGGGAGGTGATCCGGTGGGCCGATAGCCATGGATGATGAAGGTGGTGGGCCTGGAGAGGTTGAAGCCGGGGTTGGCAGACGGATTGGAGTGGGACAACAGTTTCCCACAGGTGGGGCTAGCCCTGGTGTACAGCAGTAACCTGGTGTCTATGCTGGTCCCAATAATGGCATTGTGTACATTCAGATCTGTGAATGTATCACATGTCTGGCCTGGGGGGGGGGAGAGAGAAAGTGAGATGGAGAAGATAATCATATTGGCCTGCCCACCATATTATTTAGCATCCTGTGAAAATGTGGTGATACAGCACACATCAAAATGAAAGTGAAACATATCAAGAAATGAAAATGAAAGATACAAAAAGGTTTATTAAAAAACTTTTAACAAAGGGTATTTAAAGGGTATCTCCGCTCCTCATTTGAACAACAACTACAACAATTCACACTGTGGGAGCTTGCCTAGTAGGGTAAGGCTAATTTACTTCATAATCATTTTAGGCAGTACCTTTGTGGATGTAAATAGTAATCACCAACAGTGGAGTCAGATATTGCCAAGGAAACATCCTTCAGATCAGTAGCGAGCCAATGATCTAGTAACAGAATGACATGACAGTCAGATCATTTAAAATATCCATTAGACCTTCAAGCTTGACACAGTGAAAATAGTCCTACCTCTGTTTTGGGACGCGAAAGTTCTTGCCTGGGTATGTCACGATACCACAATACTCCTCATGTTTGTATATCTATGTGTCAGCATACATTCAAGGAAGTGGAAGGAAAACAGCAGAGCAATGCCACGAACAACCCAGTCCTCACAAGATGGCCACGCCCCTTGTACACAGGTGAAATTCCTTCGGCCAAACAGCCAAAACCGGTTTGTGTTTTACTGTGACTTGATTAGGTGGGCCTTTATGTTTCATGTTGACATTTCCTTGACTTTAAGTTGAATCCCAATTTGTGAAATTCTGGTTATGTAGTTTGATTAGACAATATATATTTCAAACTTACGCAGGGTATCACAGTATGACTTCAAGCAAACCAACTATGATCGCCAATAAGTGACAGCTAGGCAAATATTGGATGTGTAACCTTCTTCCTTTTTTCACCCCCAGTGATAGGGTGAAACACATATTGTCAAGATACGAAAAATGAGAATAATGAAGTAAATCTTTTTTTAAATGATAAAAATATTAGTAATACAACAAATATGTTAAATATATTAAGTTGTTTACATAATGTTAAACAATAAGATAAATGAATAATCAAATACTTTATACCTCTGAAATGATAAAACTCACCACTAGGAGAAGCAATTGCTGTTTTGTGACTGGGACAGTAGACCGCTGGCTTCTACGATATGTTGCATAGACTATTTTCACAGAAATTGCATAATTGGTCTTTAGCATCACATCCGCTGTTTGAAATGCTGATACAGCTTGATACAACTATACAGTGTTTGGGCAGAAAGGCTGTCCATATCAAAAGTATAGCTGGATGCACTGTCACCTTTTAAATACAACAGAACTGACTTGGTCGAATATACATCAACAAATTACAAGATTATATCCACTTTTCTATCCACTTTACCTGTACTGTATATCCAATAATCTACTGTGGATTACTGGAGTGCAGTATTAAGGCCTGACATTTTGGGACCCAATCAAATGATTCATTGCTCATTATTGATGACTGCAGTCTAAACTCCTTGAACTTTGCTCATTAGGTTCTCCCGTCATCAGGGTCAGGGCGGCCAGTAGGATATGGGCTATATTAAACTCTTTAGTGTAGACTTGGAGATCACTCCTGTGCCATAGCCTGCAGAGCACAGCAAGTAAACAAGCAGAAAATTCAACATGGCTGGACGGAGACGTGGTCGAGGCAGCAGTGTCTCTCAGGTTCAGCACAAGCAAAGGGGAGGTGCTCGAAGGGTAAGTCTGCTTGGGACTATTAATTAATATTTTAATATTCTTTAAGGCTAAATAAATATTAAATATTAAAAAAAAAATATCACAACAACTAAATATATATATATATATATATATATATATATATAAAACAATTCATGAATTGAACTGTAATTATTTGTGTCTGCCACACCAGTTCTGAGTCATCCGAAGCTTTTACTAATCAAGTCATTATAGGAAACCGTTCACATGTCAAATTTAGTATAGCCTACATACTATACTGCATTATAATTACTATTAAACACATTCAATACTGCTAATACATTTTTGAGATTTATCATCTCTATTTAAATCCTTTAAATGACACATAACAGTATTGTCTTGCCATAAAAATAGGATATTGAGTCGTCCGAGAGTTCAAAGTGTACTTTACAACACTGCAGATAAAGCTATCTGTTTGTCTACACCACGCCACATTACATGCACCAGCTGGTATTACAGCTAATACAATGTTCTTATCATACATACAGTTTGTCATTTCAGATGTTAGTTAGTAAGACACTTTTCATTACATATTATATTATTGTCTAAATAGCATTAATACGACTGTATTGTCTGACTAATAAATCTGTGTTGCTGCATTTCATCTCAACTCAACTCTAGTTTTATGAATTGTGACCAAAATAATCCTATTTCCCCCACCTGTGCATTAGGTTAGAGTGACAATAATGTTCATTTGAATAATCAAATAGAGTGGTGATTGGGCTGGTTGAAGCTTGGCTATCTGTTTTGGTCTTTTGGTCTCGGCCCTGTCTCTGTATTCAGGCTCCGAGGGATCCAGCCATTTTTGCTAAGGCTACAGGCTGTGACTTCGAGGTCCCTCATGACAAGTTGACTGTCGCCCAGGCACGGAGAGGCACACCAGGTTAACTTGGAACGGAGGGCTCCTCTGCATCGTTTACATTATTTGACACAACTTGCTTTGGACTGACATATAAAACTCTGACGGTTTGCGGTTTGCTTGTGATCGAGTTTCATTAATGGAAGGTTTTGTTGTGTCTTTTCTGGCAGCTCACCGGCCTGTGCGAGTCTATGCTGATGGCATCTTTGACCTTTTCCATTCGGGACATGCTCGAGCTCTGATGCAGGCCAAAAACCTGTTCCCAAACACACACCTGATTGTAGGAGGTAAAATGTAAAAACACAGAAATATAGCCAAACTTAGAAGGCTGATATGAATCATAATAGCATATACCAAGTAAATAGTGAACTATGTTTATCACTCCTGCAATATATTTTTCTTATTCCAATTAGCCTGTTCATTGTTGTTCTTCTGTGCCTGGTCCCCTGCCTGGCTACAACAAAGTAGCACAGCCCGTTGTGTCCATAAATCCCACATTAATATTTGAGTTTAGTAACTCCTGATGAAGGTATGTTCCTGTTTTAAAGACAATTTCCTTGATAGAGTTATATCAGATGTATGGTTTACGGTTGAAACAAAACAGTGCAGGAACGTGTGCGTGGCTATAGGGGAGGGGCAGATAACGGTGTGGGCCTAGCCGATCTGTAGGGTGAGTAGTAGAGAGGAACGTTAGCCACTAGATATTAGCACTGAGGTGTGGGAGGTGCTGTCATAGTTTCAGACCAAAGCAACATTTTTGTTGTACTCCCAATAGCTGTATCATACAATGGAGTTGATAGGGGATCAGAATGTTCTTCCAGCATTCCAGGCGGTGAGGGGTGAGGAATCAATAAACTAATTCGCATTTTTGGGTGAAGCATTACCTTCAATGGTTACTCTATATATGCCCCTCCAGTCTGCAGCGATGAGCTCACTCACAAGTTGAAGGGCTATACTGTGATGACGGAGGATGAACGCTATGACGCGCTAAGGCACTGCCGTTATGTTGACGAGGTTGTGCGGGACGCCCCTTGGACGCTCACCCCAGAATTCCTCAAGAAACACAAGGTGAAGCTGAAAATGTTTTAAAAGTATTCTCGCTCTTGCGTCATGAATTTAGATCAATGCCTTGAATTTAGACCAAAACGCCATGAATATTACATGTCACATGTGGTTCAATACTTCAAAACTATTTCACAAGTACTCTCAAGCATCTTGCGACCCCTTGAGGGTCCTGACCCACAGTTTGAGAACCACTGATTTAGATTATTAATGCCAATGCATGCATTGTCTAGAGTCCTGAAACTGTCTCACACCATGCCTATAATATACAGTGCCTATAGAAAGCCAATGTACTCTTTAACCTACTAACCTACTAAGTACTAAAATTCCAAAATATTGCCAACATAATACATTTTATCATTCCATTACCTAAATATGTGTACTTTAAGAGTAGGCCTACTGTATATATGCTCAATTTTATGTGGTGGTGTGGTATATTTAGTGCTTTCTACATTTTACAAGTGTTTTATAACTTTACATTTTGGGCAGCATAGAGTAAATATGCATAAAACCTGAGCATAATAAAAAATGTGTTTCCGATTTCTGCTTTCAGCCGAAGTTGTACCACTATTGTTTGAATATGAATCATGCTATTGGACAAAAGTAAAAGTGCATATACACTTCTAATTTGTCCTGATCTATTCCCAGATTGATTTTGTGGCCCATGATGATATCCCTTACTCATCTGCTGGATCAAATGATGTCTATAAGCACATCAAGGAGGCAGGTAAAGATTACTGGTAAACCTATCTTAATCTCTCAATTCAAAACAGTTTGTTCCACAATGATTTGTAGAGCCGAATAAATTGCGGAGCTTGCAACTATCAGGATGGTTTTATCCTGGCTATGGTACAATTGTGTAATTATACAAATACTAAGTTAGAATTAGAAATGTTTATACTTCCTAACTAACAGACCCTGAGTGACACCCATGTGTTTAAAGTCTTCTGGGTTTGTGTTAGGAATGTTTGTGGCCACTCAGAGGACCGAGGGCATCTCCACATCTGACCTCATCACTCGGATCGTCAGAGACTATGACGTATACGTCCGCCGCAACTTGCAGAGAGGCTACACGGCTCGAGAACTAAACGTTGGATTCATTCATGTAATAAAAGGCTTACTTTATGAATATCTTAGCCAAATCGATAGGCTAACCCATTGTAGAACGTTAAATACGCATGTAGCATATCGACGGTGAATTTGCATCTTATTTATTGTCTTTATTCTTCTTTATCTTCTTTTGTATTTGCTACATCTTTCTCTTTTTCCCCACGGAAAGGAGAAGAAGTACCGGCTGCAGAACCAGGTGGATAAAATGAAAGAGACGGTGCGTACAGTGGAGGAAAAATCCAAGCACTTTGTCAACAGAGTGGAGGAAAAGAGTCATGACCTAATCCTCAAGTGGGAGGAGAAGTCGCGAGAGTTCATCAGCAACTTCCTGGAGCTCTTTGGTCCAGATGGGGCATGGGTAAGTTTACCTACATATAAGTCCACACTCTCGGCTTTAGAATGGAGCATCATGCACAGGGGCCTAGGGGCCTCTTACCACCAGGGCCCCTGGGGGGCCTTCACACACCCTAGTCCACAAAAATTGTTGAATTTTTTTATCTACTTATATAAATTTTGCCAAGTGTGTTTTACATTACATTTACAAGTATATTAATATATAGTATTTATTTGCTACATGTTATGGTATTAAAAAATACTTGCTATGCAAGACTGACTCTTATCAAAGTTAATACATATATATAATTAATATACATCTGACAGTATTCCATCTCTCAATTTGTCGGTTTAGCATGTCATTCAGGAGCGGAGCGGGCGTGTGCTTCAGGCCCTGTCACCCTACTCATCGCCCAGAGGCTCACCCAGCAGTAGCCCGACCAGAGGACGCTCCCCGTCACCTGACTCCCCCGCCCTCTTGCAAGACCGCCTCCACTTACACTAGGACACAACACATCCAATGAGCTCCATAAGGCGTGCTGGAAACACATCATTATGTACATTATGTCATCTCTGGAACTGAATCTTTTCTTATATTATCTTAGATATTATATATATATATAAATTAGTTTTTTTGTCTCATAATTCCATGTCATCTGTCCTCTGTCAGTTATTATTCTATATTACAGGTCTATTACAGCTTTATAAATCCAAGAGTATAGGCACTACAGTAGGACAGGCACAGCAATTGCCTTATAATTTAATGGATTTGAAATAAATGTAATGGATTTCTGATGGTTCCTGATGAGTTTCTGAAAGGTTCCTGCAAACCCAAACAAAAAGTAGTTACAGTAGGCCTAAGGTATAGGATACAACCTTCGTTAAAAGAGTTTTCATCCTTCTTGGTTAAACACATTATTGGTTAAACAAACTGTGACAAAATAATGTCCAAACTTGCTCTTACAACAAAGATAGCAGAATTCAGAAAGTCTGAATTGTGTACAGGAGCGGACATTTATGTACACAATTCTACAGCTGAACTGTCATGAATGGCATGCCCATAGTAGCCATTTGGCTTATCAACATACTGTATATATCAACATACATTTGATATGAACCGTTTTTGGACGTGTCGAAGACTAAATGTAAAGTCAAATATCTGACGTATAATTTAGAAATATAAATTGAATAAACATCTGAGAACACTAATTATACTAATTATTTTAAGTAAGCAGGTTCTTCGGTCTCCCATTTATATCCAGAGAAAGTGACGTAACTAGTGTCTCACTACACGCGGATTAAAGATGGCGCCCCATGTTCTGAAGTGCTGTCAAAGAGCTTTCAATTGGGTACCTGTCCTTTTTATAAACCTTGTTGTTGGCTGGTCCTATTATGCGTATGTCGTGGAGCTCTGTGTCTGTAAGTAGTTTTACGACTATATTCATATGGTTTGTTTTGTTGTGAGTCATTAAAGTATCGTGGCCAACTTTGTAAACTGGCTGATGCTGTTCGAGTGTATAATGTACTGTATTTATCCATAGAACACAAACGCACCAACGTAAGGTAACATAATTTGCATTGTTACGGCTACTCAAAGATAAACGCACTGTATTCGAGGGATGTAGGCCTACAGTGTTTCATAGTAACGGTAAACGGTGACGTTTGAAGACGGAAGTTTAATAATTCGTTGCCAGTTGCAGGACAATCAGTGAAGCGCAGTAAAAATGAATTAAAGATACATTCTAGAACACTAAGGGATTTGTAAGAATGTTATCATTTCTGTAAAAAAAATCATTAGATTAAGCCGCCAAATAAATCCTGTGAGTTAAAATTAATAAAAGAATGAGCACGATAATGATTATGCTACGCATTCTACTTACTAAGAATAATACAATTATTTCCGCAGCAGGTAATTGTAGAAATGGCCATGTCATAGAGTAACATGTAGATATAAGTACAGAACATGGCTGCATGAATGATCAAACGCAATTGATCCAAGACCTTAGGCTATGAATTGCTGAGTCAGTCAAAATCAGTTATTGTTGGGCTGCATAAACTCCAATATTCCAAACCACTGAAGTGTATTAAAAAGTGTATTTTAAAGTACTGTACTGTGGCTTTTTGTTTTTAACTTCTCCAGTGAGCATGGAACCAACTGTACCATTTTTACTATTGGATGTAGACCTACAGTATATCGTTCTGTTACTCTGTGGCCTTGGTCAGCACAGGGACATCCCTGCTGCCTAAACAAAGCTTCCTCTTATGAGTGGGTTAGATGTCCGTGCCAGGCTACTGCCATGTGGCGCGGCACACCACCAGGGTGGGGGTCCACACTGAGTGTAGTAGAGAAAGCGAAGTGTGTGTGTGTGTGTGTTTGAGATATCTAATGTGTTTGTGATCTATGTATTAGTTTTCTCCAAACCATATTTAATTCTGTTCTCTTTTGTTTTTTTTGTTTTTTTTGCGTGTCTGAAACAGTTACAATCCCAAATGATGCAGAAAGAAGTAAGTTGCCTTCATTAACAATAAGTCTGCTTGTATATTCACATACAGTATGGGTGTGGCAGGACCCCAAAGGTCATTGCTTCCATCCCTAACTAGCCTAGACTACCTGTAAGCATCCTTGAGCAAGATGCCTAACCCCTACCTGCTCCATGTAATTGTACTCTGTAATTGTAAGTCACTTTGGATAAAAGCATCTGCTAAAGGACCTAATAGTCATTGTACATTGATATGCTATTTTGGTACTTGGTTGGTACTACCTGTGTCTCTGGGCTTATGCTTGTTGTTGAAACCAGTGTTAGAAAAACATTGTTTAGTTTAGTGTGTGAGCCCTCAGAGTGAGTGCTGAGGGGCACAGACTCCTCTACTCCTCACTCACAGTTAGGTTTCAAAACATAAACCATAGTCTGGGGCCGCTATAATGCCCCTTTTGTTGTTTCTCTCTGTTTAACTTTCAACAGTCAGCTACCTGGTCATCTTCCACATTTTCTTCTTCATGTTTATTTGGTCTTACTGGAAGACAATCTGCACAAGGCCTGCCTGCCCCTCTAAAGCGGTAGGTCTGCTGTATGTGACCTACTGTGGATTATGATGCTGGGATTATGTTAGTTGGACCATCAGTGGGGTGCAAAAAAAAGACCTCCTTGGGGTGACTATTCAGGGTTCTGGGGGGAGGGGGGAGGGGGGGGGGGAAACGCAATAATGCAATTAACATGTTCCTTCTAATTTACCTACTGCAGTAGAAAAATGGGGGTAAGAAAATATAAACGGTTGTCAATCTGTTCTCTCAGAACTGCAAACACGTTTCTGTTTATATAGAACTGTCAATTTCCCAACAAAAATGTCATGCTGTCAATACAAATGCATTGTATACTTGACATAATCTCCTTCCTTCTGTCAGTTCTCTCTGCCCAAAGAAGAGAAGGAGTTGTACGAAAAAGAGGAGAGACCGGAAATGCAACTAGAGATTCTGAAGAGAGTGGCCAGACAGTTACCTGTGTTCACACGCACGGCAGGAGGAGGTCAGGCCAGCCCTCATAAGATGACAGTTTTAGGGTCAGATTTACTGGCTAGTCAAGCCTACTTGGTCAAGTGCCCTCGGCTATCATATACAGTATATTTATGTAGTTTTGCTTCTCTACAGCTGTCCGATACTGTGACCACTGTCAGGTGATCAAACCTGACCGCTGTCATCACTGCTCAACGTGTGAGATGTGAGTGCATTCTGTTCAGCTACACTATTTTTGATTGGGGTGGGTGACACAAACAAAGAATACTGTATCACTACTATGGATTGGTAGGAAAAACGGATATGCATTGAGTTTTTAAAATGCATGAGGGTCAAACCGGGCAACCATGTGTTTACATTATTTTTGCTGTCATCATAGGAGTGACAAAAATATATATTTATCAGTTAGTTAGTGTTGTGCTGGTTATCCTGTGTGTTCAAGGCCAAATGAAGCAAGTTGAGGCAAGCCATGAGCAAGAGTTTCAACAACTTTCATCAAACTATATTGTTATTTGTTTGGTTTTGTTTAAACAAATAATAAAATGATGGCATAATCAATAATACTTTTTCAATATTACTGCAAATCATAATGATCAAATACTGCTATTCTTTTAAAATGTTTACAACATTTTAGTAGAGCATTTTATTGTTGTATTAATCCTTTGGCCCTTCCCTTAGGTGTGTGTTGAAGATGGACCATCACTGTCCCTGGTATGCTATTTCACCCGGAATTTTTGAATCTCTGCTTCACATATCCATTTTTAATCCTATCACAGACTAGATTGGCTTTAGATAATGCAGTTTAGACTTGAAATTCTACAGTATAGACTTGAAATTGTCAGGTAAATCTGTCAAAATGACTAGGCAGTGTTTTTTTTGTTTTAAATTTTAATTCTTTTTTTTAATTATAATTCTTTAACAGTGTTTGGAGAGAGAAAAGGTTGGCCAGTAATAAATGTCTCCCATATGTCTTGTTTCAGGGTGAATAACTGTGTTGGGTTCTCAAATTACAAATACTTTGTCTTGTTCCTGGCATATGCCGCTCTATATTGTTTAGTAATTTGTGCCACAGTCGTCCAGTATTTCATCAAATTCTGGCAAGTAAGTACAGAAGTTATTTTTTTACTTAGAAGATGGCTTAGATTATCATTTTGAATCAGATAAGATGCATTAATAATATTTAACATGTAATAACATAATGCTGTTATAATCTGTGATGGTGATTGAGAACACAATTGTTTTTCTTTTTCCACTCTGAAGAAACAGCTGTCAGACACTCACGCCAGATTTCACATCCTGTTTCTGTTCTTTGTGGCGGCCATGTTTTTCATCAGCATCCTGTCTCTGTTTAGCTACCATCTATGGCTTGTGGGAAAGAACAGGACCACCATAGGTAACTAGCAGTCATGTCTTTCCCAACATAATGTCTGTTCACATATAGACAGACTGTGTCTTCCATGTGTCTTTCAGAGGCTTTCAGGGCTGCTGTCTTTGAAAATGGCCCAGACAAAAATGGATTTTCTTTAGGGTTTAATAGAAATGTAGCTGAGGTGTTTGGAGACCAGAAGACATTTTGGATATTACCTGTTTTTTCAAGGTAATATACAGTGTTTTAAAACAATTTTAACATTTGCTTTCCAGCTCTTATGTCTACCTAACATTTTCTTTGAAACTTTCTTCAGTCTGGGTGATGGCCATTCCTTTGATACCAGATTGGTGCACATAGACCCTGAGCATGCCAATGCTATCCTCCAACCAAATGGGAAATGGTTAGTATTGTTAGTTTCAAGGTTACTGTCATGCTAAATTGCAATGTAATGGTAGAGTTATCAAGGTCATTATTTTAGATAGACTGGCTCTCTGAAAAGTTTTAAACTAAAAAGTGCCCATTAATGACATGCATGTTACAGATTATACCACCAAATTGAACAATATATGAAAATGTATCTGCAATTATAACCCCGAGCATATGTAACAAATTCCATAACTCTGGGTCGAACATGTCAAGAGATATGAATGTGCCTATAATAGCGCCACTGTGCGGTCAGGGGAAAGCATGCATATAATTAGTAATCCTGAATATCTGTCTTGTTTACCTGCATTTATTATCCCCACCTTTTAATCTCCTAATCTCCACCTTTCCATATTACAGCCCTGTTGGTGGTGAAACCAATGACTGTGTGCTTGGCAACAACACACAACACACAACGGAGGGCGCCGCAGCAAAAAATGGTGTGTTTGGTTAAGAAAGCAAATGTTCAATAATCACATTTAGTAAATGTTTCAGGTGCTTCAATCTCTGATCCATCTTTTTAGCAACTACACTAAAGTAGTTCTTGATCCAGGTTTGTGTTTTACTTTCTGCGCTGTAGATGGAGGTGAGATAGTCGCTGTCACAGTGGATAGTGAATCATAGGTAGGTACCGTATGTAGAAGAGAAACCCTGTATTTGTTTTGGATATACGTCTAGCTTTGATGTGATGACTCATGTTTCACTGTTGCTTTTCTCAATACAGATATCAGCAAGACTGTCTTACTTCATTCCAGAGAATCCAAGACCGCAACTATGTCTCGGAGAATCCTCCCTTGTTTACAGTATCTCAGTCACAAGCCACTGTTCTCATACAGTATGTATATTTAATGGACTAACTATTGTTTGTTAGTACTGTATAGTTCTTTTATTGACACCGACAGCCTGTTGACCTCATAGACTGCGCCTGGCTCTAATGTTGTTTCAGAGACTTTGTCTTTGCTGTTTACCGAAGACCAGCAGAAAGTCAAATATTTTCTCTTTTAGTTGTAGCTAAATACAACTGGAACTGCTTTTCTCCAGCAATGTTTTTATAACTCAGGATTTTAGGTTTGTACCTCCTTTGTCTTTTGTTGGATTACAACTGAGAGCTTGGGCGTAGTTCAAATACAAATGTCTTATTTTCACATAGTCTAATGAAGTTTGCTGTTTACACAAATTATGAGAAAGGAGTAAAATAATAGCTGGGTTTACATGGAGTCAAATATTCCGATTTTATAATTGGGTTAAACTGCACGCCTTGTGTGCAGTGTACAACAGGCTTTAGCGCAACACAATAATGGCAACTACTGTGCTGAACAGACGATAGCTATCCATCTTGATCTGATGCAGTACAAGACATGCCAAACAAAGCCCTGGAGGAAGAATGCATGATGTGCGCCTGTCACACAGCTGTTACAATTAAATGCGTTGGCACTTGTAAGCACCAGACCGTATTATATCACATACCATGTAAGCAGTTGACCCGAAATCGGAATGATTTCAATCAGAATGACTTCAATCAGAATGACAAGAGGGTGCATGTAAACCCAGCTAATTGTGCTTGTTTACAGTTGTGTGTACCTGTCCATTCCAAAATCGAAATGACCGTGAAAGAATAACATAAGCTTACACTTTGAGGAACAAATCCTGTATTGACATATGTTTTCATATTTTATGCCAACCGTAGCACCAGTGCGTGAATATAGAAACGTCCAATTAAAATGCCTCTAATGATGGTTTGATGGTAAAGACTAAGCTTTTATAATATAGATTAATTCTTTTTTTGTATGTTAGACATGTATAACTGCACTACATATTTTTGTATTTTATTCAAGATTGCAGTATTTTACTTTTTATGCTTGTTTTTTGTGTTGCCATATTTTTGGAAAAAATATTTATTGTAATATTTATAGTATTTTATGATTTATAGAGTTTTATGATTCTAGAAATAATTCACCTTAGCTGTACTTTGTATGAAGTGATTACATTAGGTGTACTGCCACCGTTTAAAATAATTCCCGCCAGACCTTATTGCTCTAATGCTAATGTTAGCTTTGTTACATTATTTAGATGAAAATCCCAGTGCAAAAATACAAAGGCCAGTTAAAGTCCATCAGGGTACGGTATCCCCACTGTACTGCCCTCTGGTGTTTAAATATGGTGAAATGGGAAGTTTTATCAAAAGCCTTGGGGGAGGGGAGAGGGCTTTGGTGGTTCTAATATTTTATAGTAAATAATCATGTATTAATTTATTTATTTATGAGGATATGGGACACTAGCATTTTAAAATTGCTCAAACAACCTGTTTGGTAGAGTAATAATTTCATTTTAATGAACATACATTACTGCTGTGGGTTGAACTGCATTTATATGAATGTTTCTATTTAACACGGTATGATAATGATCTGAATAGTTTTTTAACAATAAATACCATGTGAGAAATTAATGTTGTGTTTATCTCCCCCCTCCCAAGCACATGTGGCTTGTTTTAACCCAGGCAGCTTTAAAACTGAATGTATTCCAATCTTCTACATTTCTTCTCAGATGTATTTGTAGGTGGTCCATTGTTGCTTGACAGCTATGTTCATTTTTAGACTTAAAAAAAAAAAAGTTTTAAGAGACTTTACAAATTCTTTAAATTCACATAAACCTATGAAATGGAAGGATGTTTTGGTTGATCTACATTTGTGATGTTTATAGTAAATTTTGTATACTTGATATACCATGATGATATGCTTGATGATATGCGCGATATACTCATTACAATCAATCATGAACAGAATCAACACTAAGTGAACTGAAGATGACTTTTGATCAAATGAGACAAACCATCAGCAATAGCTTTCATTACACTATTAAAAACTGAACCATTCATATAAAAAAGAAAATGTAAGAAAATCTACTCAGCTTTGCTTGCTTATATTTTCTCCCAATAGTAATATCCTAATTTTTCCGTGATGTTTTTATGTGATGAAGTGTTGTGTGTGTGTATATAACATAATTTCCATGCTTGAGTGCTTGTTGGTAACATGTAGAATATTTAAAGGGAAACTGGTAATCCCAGTGTAGTTTTGCATACCAAGGAATTTAACCCATGTTTTACATGTGTAACAGTCCACATTAAGAATGTACACATTTTGAAGTGTAAGATTGCCCCCCCTTTAACGATGCTTAAAGGTATGCCATGTTGAAGATTTGACCCATGACATCCTTGCCCCATCACATGCCCAGTCTGTGATGAAGATGTCCATGACACACCAAGACAGAGAGAAAGAGACTATGCCCTCCACTTCAGCATTAGTGAGCCAATGTTTGTTTACAAGGAATGTTGCCTAGCTTAGTTAAACACAGCAGTTTTAGATGGTTATCTCTTGGTTGTGTTATAGCTTTGAGTTGCGTTTGATTGTTATCTCAAGGACAGGAGTGAGATAAGCGTCAAGTGTCAAGATGAGTTGAGATTCTAATCAGCAGAGATCAGTCAGTCTATTTAGTTATAGACATATTTAATAGGGTTTCTCAATGTGATGGGCCAGTTATGAACACCTTTTAGATTGTATTAGATTCCTTCAAATGACTATAAATATTTAATTTATTTAATATGATCAAACTGTGTCTGTTATTAGGCTACCATCTAGTTCCATTGATGCATGGTTATAATCAGTAAATAAAAAAAGCTTGATAACCACTGCTTTATAGCCGGTTGGAGTTTTCTGATAGCGTGTATGCTGTTCAGAAAGGTGAATAACCTCACTGTCATTCAACTATGAAAGCCCTCTAAGTAAGTAGTAAGTCTGTATATAGCTGGAGGATAATTTCACTGATGTCAAACTCCACCACAGAATGTTTCAACAGTGTTTTGAAATGTTCTTTAAATTGTTTTAGCAGAAAATTAACAGTATTTAGTATGCATTATATAAATAGATAACTAAATGCATTGTAATATATTATTACAGTACATTCAACCTCCCATGTATATATCTCATGTCTATGTATTTTGTAGAGAAACATAATATCTCAGTGTCTGACAGGAATATTTGGACTGGATGCGTTCACAATATAGCCAAATTGGTTATATTTACTGTAGGTCTTGACTGTGTGGGCAATGACACATACACAGTGCTTTATCTGTCTTTTACATACACTATGAAGTCAGACATGGTAACAAACACACCCTTTCAAAGTTCATCTCTCATCAGTATGGTACCATTGAAATCCACACCTTTCAATGGTACTTTTATATTGTGAAATTGCTCTATGGTAATTTGGTGAATAAATGAAAGACGATTACTTGAAGGAGGTGTAGTCATGTGATGTCCTCATAAACCTTGGGAATTCTTCATGCGTCATCCAGCCATTATATCTTACTTTCCTGCTAATGGGAAATGTGCGCTTTAGTATAGTGCAAAAACAGTAGCCGGCTACAATCACACCTTCTGCTACTGGACTCCACTTAGATATTTTGAAGTGTTAATTTGTGATTAAACATACTGTGCATACTTTTTCCTAAAACAACCTATTAGTCAACATCTGACAGAGGGGAGAAATCTACAGGTAAAAACTTTCCAGGCTTTTTCTAACCATTCTACAAGGGATTTCTACATGCCATGGAGGAAGAACTCAACAGCACCATCCATCCATCTTGTTTACAAGAACCCCCATTGGCTATGGATGTGATAAAGAGTAAGTGACCCATATTACTTCATCTGGCTTGTAGATAATACTTCATTATCAGTGAAGCTGACCCAGTGGATAAGGTTTAATACCAATTTACTGATTTTGAGTTTGATTTGATTAAGAATGCAATACATTTAATTCTCCCATTCAATTAATTATTATGGTTCTGAGGGAAAAACAGTTGATTAACCAGATATTAGGGTATTAGTTAACCTGAAAGTGATGCAAATAAAAAAAAAATGTTGTTGAAATTATACAGCACTGGTCTTAAACTTAAAACCTATTGCCCCCAAGTTTTTCATTGATTGTGACCTGCAAGTTCGCAAGGAATGTTTTTAAATAGTATATAACATCATAAATTACAATTAGGTCATTTAGCGGACACTTTTACAGCAAAGCAACTTACAGTTACAGTACAATTCAATTGTTAGTAATTAGTAATTAGTATTAAGCAGTAGGTTGGGGACATCTTGCTCAAGTTGCATGTTGGGAATCGGGCCCACAACCATTTGGCTGGGAGTTGACAACCTTAACCACTAACTCATCAAGACAATTAAACACAGTGAGACATAATAATAGTAGTGAAAGTTTTATTTCAAAATCTTGAAATATTCATCTTGAAAATTTCACGTTCCCCCCTCAGGACCCCTCAGGACCAAAGGCCTATATGTCTTTCCCATTAACTGTGTCACTGGGTTGGCTCTCTTAAAGTACTGAAGAAATAAGTTATCTGAGACCTTCCGTTTTCCTCTCCTCCTTGTTGAACCAGATCTGGATGTGTTTGAGGTCTGCACATACTCCATGCTGACGTTCATGTCGGCTGTGTCTCTGCTACTCTACCTGGAGGAGTGCATGTATATGTACAGGAAGGTTCCCTACCCCAAGAAGACAACCATCATGTGGATCAACGGTGCAGCACCAGTAAGCATTCAGTAGACATTGGGTACTGAAAGCTACAATCTCACACTTGATTATACATGTATACAGGATGTGTCTGATTCATTCATTGTTATTTATGGCTCAGCCTGATTCAGCCTATTCTCATTCATGAAATTTAGTTCTTCTCCGGTGTCCAGGTGTGACAGAAAAAATAAGATAAGAAAAAAAGTATAAGCACCACTACTGGCCACACTTGTTTGGTTTCAAATTAATTATTGTTAAGTGTTGCCAAAATAACATAAAATGGAATGTGACAGTATTGTAGCTTAAACTTTCCAATGAATTGATTTGTGTAAGAGCGAGAGAGAGAGAGAGAGAAGGAGAGAGAGAGAATTGTGAGTGATCGTTTGCCCAAAAATCAGCAATGCCACATCATCTTTCAGTATAACTATTCATATTTATTGTTTCAGGTTATTGCCACCATGTCTTGTTTTGGAATGTGGATCCCCAGGGCAGTCATGTTCACAGACATGACTTCTAACTGGTCAGTTCTCTCTCTTCATACAGTAGGCCTACATCACAGTGTCAAATGGCCATGGTTAAACCACCACGATTCTGGACCCATGTGCATAACGTTTTCTAATACGGAAAGCTTTCATAAATATTGCTAAAAATTCAAGATAGAAGTAAATAAATACACTCTTATGTCTTTCTCAATCCCTTCCTATGCAGCAGTGGCTTATAGCAGTTGCATCCTTTAAGTTGTTACAGTATATGATTGGCTTTTCTTTAACACTATTACACTACTATGTGGCAGATAAGCTGTGAGGCTACCCTATGACCTGCTGAGCACTCAAACCCTATCCTGCTTATAAGATCCTGTCTAAATACAACACAGCTATAACAAAGTGAAAGCATCATGAGAACCTCCTCAATTTGGCGTTGTATAATTTAATCATTACACACCTGGTGTGTGAGACCGAACAAAGATCATGCTTCGTGTTAAGCAATGTGCGAGCGTGTAATTAAGTGGTATAAATCTTGATATAGCCTAATTGTTTCGCCACAGGGCTCTCAGGGACTTACTACTGTAGGTTGATATCAGAGTACAGTAGCCAATTACAATATCATACCATTTGGGTCTTTCTAACTTCTCCATTAGTGAATCAATGTTTATGCCATGGGATGGGATTTCTGAACAATAGACTAAATAATATATTACATTTTCAATATATA
>JAODLI010061318.1:0-15181 GCA_027575585.1 Percopsis omiscomaycus | reverse complement strand
GTGTGTGTGTGTGTGTGTGTGTGTGTGTGTGTGTGTGTGTGTGTGTGTGTGTGTGTGTGTGTGTGTGTGTGTCACCTCGGGCCTCATCCTTGAGTCTCTGGACAGACTCCAGAAGGTTCTCCTTCTCGTCCAGCTCACTTTCAAGGAAGGCATTCCTCTCAATCACCTGGTTCATCCTCTGCTCAAAGTCCTCAAGGGACATGATAGTCGCCCTGGCAACAGAAAGAGAGAGGCAGAGATTACTTGAGAATCATCCCTTTACAATATTTTATAGGCTAGTTTTATTATAAAGTTATTTGGTACCAAACAATTTATTGTAAACAAATGTATTGACCTTGGACCTCTTCAGTACACGCTTTGTAATATACCAAAACAGCAAGGCATGAAGGGTTTGAAAAAAAAGAGAGCTACTCCTCCCACCAAAAAATAATAAATGAAAACCCAACCGTGTATAGGTAATATCATAAAATAGATATACGCCTGTGTTATAGGCTCAAATTAACAGGAATCGATTGTAAGAAAATGCGTTTGTTTCAGAATTCAAAAAAAATAAACTTCAAACTAAACTTTAGCTTTAATTATGACCACTTCCAACTACACTTTTAGAATTGCAATTAGCGCACGTTTTTATCCAAAGCGACTTACAATGAGTACAATTTAAAGTACTACAAGGAGCAGATAGGAACTGGGCATCTTGCTCAATAATGCCTATAGGTAGGCCAACTCCGGGGCTCCTTGCGGCCCTAACATTTCCTCTGCACCTGTATTCAACTGTTGCACAAGAAGTGCTTTGCTTTTCTCAAATTCTCTCATTTTGAAAGTGAATGGCGCCACACAAATTTGTTGCAGCCAGTGTTTAATTTGAGCCGGATCATTGCTGGATCCTGTTGTGGAAAATGTCAGATTTGCGTTCAGGTATTTCAGGTGCACTGTCAATGACAGTATGTGTGTGTTTGCAAGATGGCGCGCGACAGGGAGTCGAGAGTGGTGTGATACAGCTACGCAAAGATAAACAGCATTGCTATGACATTCGTTAGTATAGATATCTAGTGCATGCTGTCTATTAGAAGTCCGTCATCCAAGTTGATGTCAAAAATGCGACATTCAAGTTGTTTGAAAAAGAGCAACAATCTCAGATTAGCCTATTTTCATGAAAAACCCTTTTATCTTTGTGTATGTGATACAGTGGAACACTGTTGCAACATGCGGTGGCCTCTGACCTCTTGGCTCTCTCTAGGTCATCGTTGGCCTGCTCCAGCTCTCGGATGTATTTGTGCAGCTGGTCTCTGATGGCCGTGGTCTCTGCCAGGTCCCCCTCCAGGCTGGAGATCTGCCGGTAGGCCTCCGAGTGCTCCGTCTCATATTTCTCCTGGATGATAGAAGGGTAGTAGAAGTCATGATGGGTAAATGACTGACAAAAAGGTCCTCAACACCTATTATCCCCCACCGAAAGAGGGACAGACTTCCCGAGGTCACATTTGGTCCTAAATGACTTTTCTATGGGGATAATATTTGATGATATAATAATTTATATTATTATAAATACAGTATGTTTTGTTATCTTTAATAGAGCCCGACCGACTTTGGGGAGCTGCTACAAGATGCAGGTCCCTCTTAGCTTTGATCATGTATCAAGTTAGTCAACTCCAGTGTTACTTCTGGTGGGGAGATTGTGTCTTTAAAGAATTATCCTCAACTCTGCCTCATCTATTGCTACCTGTCAGACAATGACCAACCTGTAAAGATATCAACCTTTTGAAAGGCAGTACAGCTTTAATCTTTAGCTTATTACAATTACAATTTTTGAAGCTTATCACTTCAAGTCAAACTTGGACAACAGTACAGCCGTTCTGTTTAAAAATGTACGGAGGCAGAATGGGGGGGGGGATGGCGGAACAGGGGTGTGATGTTTTGATGAAGCTTGTCACCAGAGTCATGTATCCCCAAGAACAGTACTATTTTATGAATAG
Source organism: Percopsis omiscomaycus (assembly GCA_027575585.1). Classification (NCBI taxonomy): domain Eukaryota; kingdom Metazoa; phylum Chordata; class Actinopteri; order Percopsiformes; family Percopsidae; genus Percopsis; species Percopsis omiscomaycus. The sequence continues at coordinate 13,211 of JAODLI010061318.1, read as the reverse complement.
TCATTGTTAATTATATTATTATATAGTTATAGTTATTATATATTATTATATAGTAAATAAAACGTCATCATAAAGATCGCTTACTTAATTTTTTCTTCATGCATACTGTACAAGTTGATGGAATGAACAGGAATTAACAGCAACTTGGTACTAAAAATAAATATTAATAATTAATTATAATCCCCTTCATCGCAATCCTAAAAAAAATGCTGCTGAGGCAACACACGTAATTTGTGGTCACCTGATTGGCTAGGACCAACATGTGATTCACTAGTCCATTTGCAACAATAGTATTTTTAACTCCTTTGGTCCCGATAAATAGGCTATTGCCAATGGTGCTGAACACAGGTCAAACCTTTTACAAGTATCGGCCCCGACGGCAGACATAAATAACGATACGATATTAGCTTTGTAGAAAGCTAATATTGGCAGATATTATCGGACGTCAGGTATATCTGTCGGGGTCTAATCTTTAATAACAAGCGCTTACACAAATCAAAAAGACCATGTCATGGCTTCCAACCCCCAAACCCCGGTGCAGATGAGTAGGGATCATGAGCTGAGGGGGAGCAGGCTAATGGCTAGGTGCCAACTACACATTTTTTGTAACACTGGATTAAACCACAAAGGGGATTTCAGGACAAAAGTCAAGGAGTGTTTCTTTAAAAAAGGTACACAGTGACTTATATCAAGATATACTGCACCCTGAAACATATAGAAGATTTTGCTACATGATTTGAGACACCAGAATGACAAGCAACAGATAACTGAGAAAAAAAGAGGTTGTCTCTGACATGGCTGGAATGGGTCCATCGCCTCCAGACACGCACACACACACCCAGCAAGTCATCAGCTGCTTCAGCTACACTGAATCAACTCTCTGTGAGTGAGCGAGTGTGTATACGTGTTATACGCCGCAGGCAAATCGGGCACATAAAACATTCTATCAGCTGATTAACATGAAAACTCCCAGTCAAATACACATCAAACAGACACTTGTCATGTGGTAAGCAGCATATAAACATGTACTGTACATCCACAACAGAAACCAATCCTGGCTCAAAGAAGCTGGATCAAATACAGAGTACTGCTACATAGACAGAATATTGCTCTGGCTTCATGTTTTACACAAAAATACCAATAAGCCAAAAGAATCAGTGTATTTGGGACTTTGTACATGCCTAAATCCCCCTGGTGGCCAGTAAGCGGAATTTCCCTAGAATTATGTTCATTTTGGGTGTAACCCTTGTGGCACAGTGACCACTAGACTATCCCATAGGACACACCAACAACACTGGGAAACCATAGCAACCAACATCAACAGTGAATGTAAACAGTATGAAGAGAGAACACACATTTCTGATACATCTGCTCAGCTTGTGGGTTTGTCTCCGGGGGTTTCTGTCTGTTGGAACATTACAACTGTCTTTGGTGGTGGTACACTCGCCGTCCAGGCCTGAATAAGCCATTTGCGCTATATACGATACCTTCTAAACAGCCTCTCCAATAAAGAAGATTACCACTTTTATTGTTTTAAGGTAGAAAGCACAGTAGTATGAAGTTTTACAGTCGTAGCTATCAATGACTACGAAGCAACTCAATAACAACCACTCTCAATATCCGGCAGAGTAGAGCTCTCCTCCATGAAATGGTAGGGACAGTGGGAAAAGTTTTATGGTTTCTTATCAAATGTATTGGCGTAGTGTAGATTAAAACACCCCATGGCCGTTTTTCATAGTCCCTAAAAACGTGCTGAGACATGGATGGTGAATCTGATCCCACTGATTGTTAATCCGTGGGAATCTGTACCAAAAAAAACTGTAGTATGTGTTTATTTCTAAAAAAACTCAAGTACTTAACTAGATCCTAAATCAACAGATGAAACCTCCTTAGAACCAACATGACTAGAACTAGCTCCCTAGAAAGTCCAGCACCAGTAAAAAGACTTAGACAGGCATTCTCCTACCTTATAGTTCTCCAGTTCCATACGGAGGCGGTTGTTGGTGGCCAGGAGTTCACGGTTACTGGCCTCGTATTGCTTCAGCTCCGTCTCCAGCTCCACCTCGTAGTCCCTGCTCATCTGCTGGAACTCTGCTAGCTCGTCCTGGGCCTCAGATGCACTGAAAAAAAAAAAACACACATGCTATTTTTACAACCTTGGTGTTGGGTCAGAAAGCTAGTCTATTGCTGAAGCACACAAGATGACTGCTCAAGAGGACAGCTATGGTGAAAATCTTCTATTTTCTATTTGACAGAAACATATTACAAATATATTTCAATTATATTTAGTTTAGTGGATCATCATAAATTAAAATTGGGCTTCCAGGCCCAGATTATTAATTACATTTGGACTGAGCATTGAAGTAAACTAAATACTTGTATTTAGTTTTTAGTGTAAAATTGTTCCTAGCGATCCAAAGACAAACGCCTTAGACAAACCTATAAAAAGATTTACAGCACTGTGGTTTTTAACTAGAGGTAGCTTGGGGAGCTCAGAGCCAGTTCCTAGCACCAGATGATAATGTAATTGTCATGTAATTTCCACTCACTTGCTCACCAACCAACAAGGTGCTGACTAGGTGCATACAGTGATAAATGCGCTCTGCTGGATAACAATAAGAGCCAACCCAAACCTCTGGCGGTGCTTGTCAGCCTGCTCCTTCCAGTACTCCAGCTCCTCTTCCAGCGAGCCGAACCTGGGAGGCTCCAGGTCTCCCATCTCCAGTAATCGCAACCAGCAGGTTCCTCTTCTCACCACAGTTACTACGGTGGGTGAAACCGAGAGAGCGAGAGAGAGAGAGAGAGAACTGTTATATAGCTTTATATAAACACTGTGACAAGTATAGGACCGGTTACACATGGTCATGAGAAAAAGGGAAGTCAACCAGTTGAATGCCTGTCCCGTTACATGGGCGGACTTAAAACTTTGCCCATCTACTGCAACAAGGATCAGAATTAGCTCATGTTGTTAGCACAGGATAATTTATAAAACAGAAGACTTTATAAAATAAAGAAATAGACTGAAGATTCCTCAATAAATCTTAAGTTAGCAACATATAGCCTAGCATTAAACGGTTAAATCGATGATACAAAAGTAAACCGTACCGAGCTGCAGCGTAGAGGAAGTTATATCTTCCGTGATCCTCTTGTTGTCCTGCAGAGAATAATTGGATCACTGTGAAAATTGACAGCTATAAAATAAATATAAAAACATAATAGGAGAGAATTCGTTCGAAGCTGAGAACAACAAAGTTGTTCACAAGGACGAACAATGCAAGTTGTTCTTCATATTGTCCAAACTAATCCGCCAATGGTGAGTTAGCGTGGACTTCATGAATCTTTACCATTGGCCAATTGTCTGACAATCAAAGTCCACAAGGGCGGGTCGAGATTGTTGTCCAATCAGTTGACCACTGTTACTCGTAAAAGAGATTCTCAGATCATGATTAGACAAAACACATTAACTTTAAGTCAAAATTATTTAACTGAACATATTGACCCCAGTAAAATAATAATAATTTGATTGTCGCAATCTCAACACATTCCTGCACAGCTACCATACAATAATAATAATTAAGCATAGTCAAAAACTGAAAACATTTGACTTTTCATTTGTCAAGCAATTATTCATAACACTCTTCTTTATTCTTTAGTTCATGTACAAAGCTAAAAGAAGACACATTACCTCAATATATACTTTGCATCAGACAAAAAAATAAAAAGCATCTTTCTGTATTTGAATTAGTGGAATTGAACAGTAGATCAGTCTTCTGAGTGAGAGGAGAGCTGGGCGATAGCAGAACCAGGGAATTCTACTTCCTGTTCATGGGTTACAGGTCACGCCGGGTCAACTGTGTCTTTTTCAGAGGGATTATCCAGGCCTATCTGATCCCAGCTAATCCACAAACACATCACTGTCTGGAATATAAAGCTGCTGCACACACAGACACATGAACATATAACACATAAATCTAGTCCAATCTCTCTGCCTTTACACCATGTGTAGGCTGCATAGTTCATGTTTTCTACAACTGTGAGGTTTTGTTTTTATTACCAGATTAAGAACATAAGATGTCTTTGACCTTGAGTAACATTCAAGCAACATTGGTTTTGGTTATCATGAAGCCTAAAAGCATACCAGCACCCCCAGAGCCACTGACATGGGTCAAAACATTATTTTATTTTATAAACACATAAAGTCAAATCATTATTTGGATAATTAAGTTCTCATTTCTGATTGAGGCTGAGCTTTATGTTCTAATTATAATCCCATAGAAATGCACACCTGCTACCTGTAAACTGTTCATTTAAATTAGAATTAGCATATTCAAAACCAAACTGATGGTGCTACCTAAAATTCAAATATCACGCTTCATCCTCCACATTCATCTTAATGTTTATACAGTCAATCATTAAACCACATCTGCTGTGTGCTGCACAGTACTGTGCTACTCCTGGTACTGTTCTTTTCTTTGAGTATAGAAGAGCCCACAAACCCTTTGTGAGCAGCAGTGGTTTTCAAAATGTGTCGTTAACCAGTCAATCCAGTCCCTCCAGTACAGTAACAATATCCCTTAATTGGTTCAACCTAATTCTATGACCTTTTGTACACAGGTAATGTGGGTGCATTTTAATACATCACATTAGAATAGAATAATAGTTAAGATGAGCTTTATTCAGCTAAGCTTTAAATGGTATAGACATTATTTGTCTCTTTCTTGCCATGCTTGGTGTATATATATATATATAAGAAACTAAGTAAACAATACATTTACTAAATTTACTGCATTCCCCGGGGGATACACTACAGAAAGGTACAGCAACAGCTACTCAAACATTCAATCTAAAAGCACATTCATATCAAAACTACTACTTAAAGTTAAATGCCAGGTCAAGCTTAGGTAGAGGTTACTGATGTAAGGTTACATTATAAGGTATCTGGGCTGATGGCAGTTTGATTTTTAATGAGACGTTTCAAGTAAGAGGACAGGATAAAGATGGTGTGGAGATCAGTGGTCAAAGCCAGAGAACACAGGATGCACTGACACCATTCAACAATAATGCTCAAATCAAACATCAGCGGGTACCAAATACCAGAGGCCTTCTGGTAAATAAAACTATGATACTACCCCTAACTATATACACTTTGTTAAAATGTAACTAGAGAGAAGACATACTTAAGCTAAAATGGGCAACTGAGTTTTAACATAATATTTTCTTTTATGTGATGTAACTTTAGTTCCTGTCATAATCACATCGGATTGTCGACCAATCAGAGTAAGATAAATATCAGTGCATCCCTTGATAACACTTGACACACACAAATATACACACCACACGAATACAAAGTGCCGCTACTGGCCGCTCACAAGCCAGTGGAAACCAAAGGCACAAGTGACTCACAAGTAGAAGAGACCCAGAGCCCTGACAGTCTGGGCTGCCTCCAACAGGCCAGACACACAACACACACAAAAACAACAGCCAACATCCATTTATCCACACCATGCACCACATAGACTGTACTAAAGTTATAGGCCCATAAGTACAACATATATTCCCTTTACCCTTTAGATAATGTGTGTGTGTGTGTGTGTGTGTGTGTGTGTGTGTGTGTGTGTGTGTGTGTGTGTGTCTGTGTGTGTGTGTATATACTGTATATCTGTGTGTGTGTGTGTTTCAGAAATGGTGTGAAAAGTGAATTGTTGTTCAACATAAATTGGTTTAAGGAACACTTGATTCCATTATTATTTCATAATTATTAAACGATTGGTGTGTATCATTAAAGGCCTCCTATCATTCCGTGTTTCTATTGTAATTTCTGAGACTTTTCTCCCTTTGAGCTGAACATTTCAGTTGGTGTTTTACTTATTTTTAACATGCCCTAACTTGATATAGGCTATATGACTGGGAGTGGCAGGATAGGTCAGAGATGATTGGTTACAATCATGACTTTTTCATGATTTTTTCATAACTAAATGATAGATTAGACAGATTGAAAAACGAATCTAGCCCTTTCAAGTCCCTTGAGACAACACAACTAACCACAAAATTGAAAAACTGGAATTTTACGATAGGGGACCTTTAAGGCAACAAGGTAAGATAATTATTTGTTTACAGTGTGGAATTGTGTGGAATCACAATGTGTGTGTGACCTACAGTATGTGTATACATGTGGTGGACAAACCACATAAAGAATACAATCGTTTTTTTTGGAATTTGTGATACAAATGTCACCAACACCCCTGACCCCTTTAGCCTATTTCTCCCCCTGGTCTCTGGGGTCCTTTTCCTTCTTGCGGTCCAGTCGGGCATGACGCACAGCCTCCAGGGTCTTGCGGGGGTCCATGGCGAAGGCGAGGGCCAGGCCCGCTGTGCCATCACCGCTCTGCCGCGAGAAGCAGAGGAAGGTGGCCCACAGGAAGGCACAGCAGCCCATGAAGGCTGTGCGCAGGTGCAACGGCATCAGAACAAAGTTCAGAAACTGGATTATTGGCAAAAGAGTCAGGGAAGAGGGGAGAAAAGATAGATTTGTTTTTATTTGATACATTGCTATTAAATCTGAATACAGTTTTTGTTCTAATGATGTATGTGAGAGACATAAAGGGGGGGGGAAGAGAGAAACTTAACATAGAGGGTCTAACTGCTCCACTTTGCTCTGCTGTTGTTTGTATGTAATTTAATTGTTTGAGCTAGAAGCACTTCTGCAAGAACAGGGGTTTTGTTACCGTACTCCCCGCCCTAGGTGTGTACATTTGTGAAATCACTAATTTAACAACAAACTAGACTAGATACCCTTTGTTTGGCCCCTCTATATATGGTTAAAGTCAAGTTCATTTAATCATTCAGTATAAATATTTTTAATTCCTCTCATCTGTATACATTTACCTGCATGAAGGGCCAGTACATGAGTCCAGTCTGAAAGACAAATGGCTCATTTAGTATTACCCACATTCCAGTAAATAAGACACTGACAGTATTACATGTGTGAACACACACACACACACACACACACACACATGAACACGAACACAGTGACTTTGTGATTTACAAAGCCAGGCTTCCGATTCTAAATGATCCGTGGCACTTTGTGTTTTATCCGCTGGGTTAATTACCCGATCCGGGCAGGGTGCCCGCTGCATGAGCTATGTGGGTTAATCGGCAGTGATCTCACACACACAGAGTGAAAGGAAGGTGACTTTACTTCGTACGGTTTCCGCCCTACCTTCCACGTGTTGAAGAACTTCTCCCTCCAGTCTTCGAAGATGTCCTCTTTGCCCTCCAGGAAGCTCACGCCTGAATGGGAGAGAGGAAGTTAATTACGCGCAATTATGAATGACCTACGCACACACACACCACACAGGCTGTAGTGGACTGTTCCGAATCCATTCCACGCTTTATTACAATATATTCGCCATCCTTCACTAATAACTATAGTAAAATGTATTGAGAATATTAGCAAATTATACAATGTATTCTTGTTCGTGCGAGTTGTAGCCTACACGTTAATTTTACCGGTGTAGAAGACGCTAGTTGCCAAGGGCGAAGCAAAACTCTGGTCCAGGAGGAGTTTGCGAAACACCATGCCAGCAGACTTTCCTGGGAAACGCCGCTCCAAGGCGCGTAACCAGAAGTAGTTAAAGTTCCCCTGGAAGCTGATGGCCACAATGGCCACGTTACGCGTGTGTCTCCAGTCTATGCTCTCCTTCTGCGCCATGAGCTGATGGACGAGGTCACCGCCGGCGAACAGGCAGCCGTACAGAGTGACATTGGCTAGCCAGGGGAAGCGTTTGGCGGCCTCTTTCAAAACAGCCCTCCTCATATTGGCACCGAGGTCTCCTGCGTTCGTTTACAGAGGGATACAGCACTAACTGAGTCTCCCAGGGTCACATTCCGGACGTCAGCATCACCAATAACGTAACTGAACAAAGGCCTTGCGTTAGCGGCTAGCCGACGCAATACGAGATCCTTCCATTACTGTCAATCAAGACGAGGATTAACTCCGAGTGGCTGAGGGAATACCATTCCTATAATCGTAGCTACTTCCTGGGAATTACATGTGCAAACGCCTTGGCCGTCCCATTCTCACGGGATAACAATCTCCACCTGGTTATGCCTTGGTCACAATAATAGAAAAATCCTAGAAAATAGGCGATCGCGTCACAGTCTACCTGAACTCGCCTAGAAAGCGCACCAGGTCATGACACGAGAAAGAAATTATATCTACACACAGACGTCCAGCAGGCATACGGGTCACTTCTGAATTATGTTGCTTTTATCAGGCGCCCTGTTCCTCTCTGGGTTAAAATGTGCAGCAAATCCTGAGTGTAAAGCTATAATCTCATGCGTTTAACGTTCCAACATGCTTCACTGAGACCAACAACGAACACGATCTGCTAGGAAGCTCTTGAACCCAATCCATAATCTCTCAAATCTGTTGCGTGTCAGGCCACTGTAAAGCGCGCTTTTACGCACAATAATTTCAATATCTCTTTCTCTCTCCCTCGTTTTATTTGACAGTTTTTTCACTTCTATAAACGACATTTTAGTCAGACAAATCATATACATGTTTATGTTTGATTAATATACGCGGCTCTATCATGTCTAAATTGACTCAGTAAATCTGTGTCGGAATTAAGACCAGACGGTAAACTGTTATTTCGCCATATCTACACTAGATGGAGCAACGGCCTATGTCAATTAACAAAATTCACATTTATGGTATCTATACGCATGCGCTTGGCTGACCGGCTGTTCTGGTTTTTAAACGTTTTATGGTCAACTTGTGCCTGTCTGCTAATTTCATTGTCTCTCATCAGTCTGTCCTGACAATCGTATATTATAATATTTTATTTATAGTTCATACTCTATATGGACACATAAATTAACTAACTAACTTATAGAATTGATCGTAGTTACTGTGTGGGGGAGGCAACGATAACGAGGCTGCCACTAACCTTTGTCCCATTGGCTGATTTTATGGTCACTCAAAACCCTGCACACATTCCAGGCATCTGATTGCTTCTCTACTGTGAGCCGCAAATGACATTTTTTGTCTTTGGTAGAAGCTTTATCGCATCGGGTGTTGGTGACGCATGGATTCATAACTTTAGGATGTTGGCCAGCAAGCATCGTTGAACAAAGGTAGCATCTACTATATTTATTTTAACGCAATAATAGGGGTTGTTTTCCAGTAAACTAAGTATCTTTGTTTTTAATGGGTGATTTTTGCGTGTTCTCTCAGGCGTGTTCGGAGTTGCATTGTTTTTGGTCACAGACAAGCCCTTTCTCGTCCAACACAAAACTACCAGGCATACAGTAACTGAACCAACTACGTTTTAGTGGGTGTACATTTTGCGTTTTTTAATGTTAAAGAGATTCGCGTAGTCCGTTACAAGTTGGTGGGGGAATTATTAAGTGAAAACGGTGAAAAACACGGAAGTTGTAGTGAACGAGTGTGGACTTGTTTGATTTGGCACGTTCCAGCTGTCTTGTCACTTGTCTGCATTGCAGTAATAAACAGCCGTGTGGGTTTCAGCTGGAGTGCCTGTCATATCTCCCGTGGTAGTCATAGCATGGAGAGTGCCTGTCTATCCTTCTCCGTCTGTCTGTCTGTTTGCCTGCCTGTTCATCCATCCTGGACATCTCATTGGTTATCAGTTATGGAAACTATTGTCCTGTGATGGGAGATAGAAGATTGTTTGACTCGCTGAGCTGGAATCAGGGGTGACCGATTTTAGAAGTGAACACTAAAAGGAAGGATAAAAAAGAAGGAATAGATTTATTGAATGTATAATACATTTAAAATGTATTATAAATTACATTGTAGTACATTTACATCTTCTGGTGTCAATGTCGCATGTGGTGAGGTCAATGGGCTCTTAATGGCAGTGTTACAGATTAATAGTAAGAGTGTGTGTGTGTGGTATAAATCATCACTGAACACTACAATAACCCCTCAAAACCACAAAGGAATCCATTGTGATAGTTTCAGTGTCGTTCTGCACAGTGGGTGAGACATTATGGGAGGTCACAGGAGCACGTGAAATGCCAGCAGACATCATTCCTTTCACCGGACATGGTGTTTAAAGTACCTTTACACCTAGGGCTAGCCTACATTTGTTTGACCCTATGGGCCTAAAGATAAGTTTGTGTTACTGTCAGTTCTACTAATGTTCCTCTGTTCATATGTGCCATTGCTGCTGCCGATGATCATGTTAAATTTGTCTTTAAAAGCCCTATAAACTTGAGACCATATTAATCTCGCGCCAGTCTGGGAACTCTCCATCCAAATGTGTTTGTCCCAAGAATCACCGCCAATCGGTGCCCACATGGGTAGTTCCTGGGGGTCCTGGGTTCGATCCCCCAGTGGGGAAGGCTACAAGGCTAGCTGATGAGTCCTCTGGCTGGGCATTTACAGATGGTACAGACCTGCTGACTCTCCTACAGTATGTCAGTTTTGTTGTACCTGGTGGGAGTGGCGATAACGTCTTTATCATAGACGATATATATATATATTCATTCAGTTCTGACATCAGCAACTTTGCAGCATAGCAACAGTAATTACTCCCACCAAAATAACTCAAACTATATCTGGGTTTACTGGGGATAAAAAACACACATTACATACATTTGATCAGAGTTTCATGGAGCTGCATTAGTTCCATGTTGCATACTGCCTGTTAAGCGCAACATTAAGTAAATCAGTTCCAAAAATCTGATTCCAAACTAATTCATTTGACAAAATAGACTTTTAAGAGGCATGGATCTGGTCAAATAATTGGAAAAAATGATCACCTGACAATCACCAAAAGCCTAACACAAAAGAAAAGCCAAAAACTAATTCAAATGAACTGCTTATCTACATAATAGTGTTTTTCAGTAGCTTACACCACAAAATTCTTACGAAATTGTCAAGGTATTATCTGTTAGCTTTTCTTATCACTGACCTTTTAGGGAAAATCAGAAGAAGAAAATGCTGAAAAGTATTAATTTTAAGTAATATTAAGTAAATATTTAAGGGGGGGTTCTGTGTTTTATGTCACCGCTGACCTTTAGAATTAGCTAACTTAATTTTCTAAGGTTATTTTGTTCTGTGACGACACATAACACACAGCCAAGATAACCAAACACACGGACCACAGTAACCTCAGCCAGGCCTGTCTCACTGTCCTTTTAACATGTCTCACTTTCTATTCCATATGTGTTCCACCAGGGTTCCAAACATTGGAGCATAGGGCAGAAAATCATCTCCCAACTGTCTGACGTTTTATGCTAACTGGCTTACGTGTGGTTTATTCATATTATATTCAGTTTGAGGAGCAAATAAGATGACATGAAAGATTTCCCTCTTAAGACATTCATTTGCTGAAACAAAACATCCTGATTTTGAGTTTCTGCATTACTATATCATGGACATTATATAGTCCAAATGCAGTTCCTGTCGTCTGCTTCGCCTCTATTCTCGCTGCTGCTGCAGTAGCTGTGGGGTAGCAGAGTAGTGGCTCATGGGTAGCTAACTGTTTCCTGGTTGTGGTGGAAGCTGCTTGAATATGACCACCCTTCCTGTGTCTGTGTCACAGTGTCACTACCTTTTTTTGGCAGCAGGTTGAGGATAGCATTTAGCTCCAGATCTGCTAACTGGTTTGTGGTGCAGTCAGTGATGGGAGATTTAGCCTATAATTAGTTAGAATTTGCGACGATTTTTCTGAATGTAGTGCTGTTTTTCTTTTCTTTTTTTAAACCTACAGTCTGACCATTAGGTAATTTTAGTGATACCTGTGCTAAGTAAGGGATCATTTTGATAATTTTTCTGGAATGTTGCACCTGGAAAGCCAATTGTATAAAACTGTGTGGACTTTCATGCATTGGTAGTTGGCTAAATCTTATATAATGTTTATACTGGTGTTGTATAATGTCTGCCACTACTCAATGAATAACACAAAGGTCCCAGCTTGATTTACCAATCTCTGATGTGTGTGTGTGTGTGTGTAGGGTTAGGTGGAGGATGTCTGTTGAAGTGGATGCGTTGCTCCAAGAGGCCAAGGAGAGCATCGAGGCTGCTCAGAACTACCGAAGCGAACTGCAGCAACGCCTCCATGGTCTGAACCAGGCCCGCAAACAGGTATACACACACACACACACACACACACACACACACACACACACACACACACACGCACTGTCTTCTCATATGTCTCGTGACTATGCACTACGCAACAAGCGTACACATCTCTTTATTTTCGTCAGGAGACAAAATATTAAAGATATATATTATATTTTTTTCCTCAAATATCCTGTTCATTGGATGGCATGTGCAGCAGTTTTGTTTTCTGTGCGCGGCATATCAGAAGTGCGTTCAAAATAGTAAACAAGGGCAAACGTTCGCAAACATTTTCAAACTGTTTTTGGTTTGTTTGTGAATACGCACAACGTTTTTATTTTTTTTCTATGCAGATACACTCCCCTAAAAAATTACCTCAATCATTGAATGATTAATTATTTCCAAATAGTTATTCAAGTCTATCTGTTGAGATTTCCTGTATTTCTTTTCATATTGCAATATATATATTTGTCAGTTTTTTCCAATATTGTGCAGCCCTAGTTGCTGAGTACCTCTCCATCCTGTGGGTTGTTTCTCGAGGTGTAGCAGATGTAGGTCGTGACTGACAACATGTTGCATACTCCAAAGGGTGGAAGCGGCTAAGGTGTATAAAATAAGTTTGTTGTATTCCCGCTCTTGGTCAGGACTGTTTTCCAGCACAGTTTACACACATCGGTGTTCTGATATCAGTTGGACTAACTAAAAATAATAATAATTCCCATACTGGCGAGCTCACCTGTCCTTTTTTATCAACAATTTCCTCACCGTCTCCAATCATTTTCTCACTCCACGCTGTTTCTGTTTCTGTTGGTGCAACCGAATGATAACCTGTTAAATGATCGGCTGTTTGCGTGTCACTCGTAGCATGCTCCATTATCAAGGGATGTGATAGGCTGTTAATGAGCCAGGGAGGGATCGCACAAACAGGGTTTGTTTTGTGCATGCAACCAAACTTTGCTTATTCGTGTTCCTGGCAGTTTGCATTTAATGGATTTAAGTGAAACTATCAAACGAACAGTTTACATATTGCTATTGATTAAAGGGCCAGTGTGTAGTTTTTAGTGACATCTAGTGGTGATTGTTGCGAATTGCAAACAGCCAGTCACTCACG
>JAODLI010061307.1:0-15182 GCA_027575585.1 Percopsis omiscomaycus | reverse complement strand
CTGGATGAAAACAGATGGATGACTGCTTACTTGTTGATCTTTGTGATGATGAGGTTGCCCCAGTTGATGAAGGTCACAACCTCTCCTTCAGAGAAAGTCTCAGCGTCTGCCCCCTCCACCAGCACCCGCGGCCCATACCATACCTCCTTCATCCCCACCTCCGTGTTCTGGACATACACACACAGTACACATGAGTTTTTGTCTCCAAGAAGACAGTGTCTACATTGTCTATTATGTGAAAGAAGGGAAATAATGACAAATGACAAAGAATGACCTTGGGGTGCTTGGCAACCTCCTTCATCTCCTCTGGTGCCTCTGGTACAGAGACAGGAACCACATAGGAAGTGGACAGAGCTGTGTATCTGGGAGCCACGGGGTCAATAACCTAACACACCAACACAGACAGAAAAAGTCTTTAAAGAGCAATCTTACAGGACACCATGGCAACGGTAACACTCCCTTAGCAGGGAGGATGCTGGGTAATAAGACAATGGAACAGCGTAATGAAGGCATCCATCTATGCCTCCTTCAGCAGCCAAATAAATAAATGAATTAAAAGTCATGCTGTAGACAGGTGAAGATATTTGAGCAAACAAAAAACAAAACTGATTGGGGATCTGTTGCTTCAGTCATTAAACTTGGATGATGTCAGGATGTACAGAACAGGAGACCAGGTAATCAAGTGGCTGAAAATGGCGATATTCACCAGACCAATCATTATTTTTATCAGCCAATGGGTAGCACATACAGAATATTTGAATGGGATTGGAACCCCCAAACCTGAAAGTGCTTCAAAGATTCAGTTTTATAGGGGTACTGGACAGAGCTCTGTAAAGTGTGGATGTGACACTAGACCATGTCACTACTTCATGTTTCTTAACAATGTGTTATAGAAGGACACCAAATTTACACCCAAACACTCTTGACAAGCCACATACAGTACAACAAAGAGAAGCAAAATAAAATCAACGTCCAATGAAAGCGAATAGGGGAGATCTGTGAGGATGGGCACAAGATCCAGGGACCAGGCTTTTAAAGATCAGAGTCTCATTGTCTAACGATCCCTCTTAAATGGAATTGAATAAGTTGTTTCCATTGAGAGGAGTGTGAAAGGGCTGGGTGGATAAAATATAAGAGAATGAGACGCAGGCCAGCAGTGCAGATGGGACAGCCCGTAGAACAAAGAGATGAAGCAGTGCATTATCAGAAAGTGAAATTAGAAAAGAAACATACATCTCTTACTTGAATAAGAAAAAGTAAGAAACCCAATTCTTCTCTGTAGTGAATTTTTGCTTTCATAAAAAGGTCCTGGTAACTAAGGGGCTCGTAATAATTAAGTGTCCTGTTCAAGAACACTTCAGATGGATGCAGCCATTTCTGCAGGTTTTAAGTCAAATTGAAATTATGAAATTAGTAAAATTAAAAGTATGAATGCAATTTAAAACCTATTTCACGTCCATACTGGTAAAAAAGGGTCTGGACTTCGGTGATGCGCTCGATGTGAATACAGAACAATATTGGGTGATGGCAGGGGTTTGCTGGTGGCTTTAGGTTGTTGTTTTTTTTTTACAGCTAATGCCTTTATACAGAAAGTTGCTTATTTTAGCGTTTTCTTGCACATTTTTTATTTTCAACAGGCTTCAACCAAGCATTAAATGCGCTCATCTCGAGCCAAATCTTGTTGAACTTGCATTCACCCATTAAATGGATGAAAATAACATTAACAGGAATAATTTAAACTTATTACTTCTAGAAGTAGATCTTTTTTTGATGAGATGCCAAATTTCCCCCAAAAATATATTTAAAAAAGAGACTGAAGTTAATGCAACTTGTATGCAAGACATTTTAAAAAGGCCTAAAATTCAGATTGGACTTTGGACCCGCGGAAACCCTGGGTATAAATGTTCCCTTTGACAGCTAACTAACCATTACCTGTTAAATCTACTGTAGGGATATGCGAGATTTGCATTATACCAGGTATTATAAAAAAAAAACACTTAAATTTGGTGATATAGTGATGTAAGTGGGACATATCAGCTGACTGTAGTTGGGGGAGTAGTGAAAGTGTCTGGTTGACGTCATGGACGGACAGACGGAGGGAAGGAGGAATCAAGGAGAGATGGGTTGAGTGTGAACAAGGCGGACGGGGAATACCTTCACACAGCTAACTGGCAGCTTGGAAACAGAAGAGTGAGATGTAGTTTAATGTCAGACAGGAACGAGAGACAGACAGACACTGAAGAAACTGACTCCATCACCACCCAACTTCTTGCTGCTCCACCTTTAGCCTCTAGATAACAGTCAAGCTCATTTTTAAGGCGGGAAAAGGGGCTTTAAATTTCTTAATTTCCATTTATGATTTTTGCAATAAAAATAAAATGATAAAAATGTGTTTATTGTTCTCCATCTTGTAGTCAAAAAAGTCAAGTACAAGTGTTTCAGTGCAAGAGCAATTTCAGTGATTCGTTACATGGTTGCTAAATTTACTATGACACATTTTAAATCATATACTCTGGGTGATTAAAAGCGTGCCATGCCATCTAGTGGCTTTTATATATATATATATATATATATATATAGAGAGAGAGACCGACATTTGTGTAAGCAAAGTTAATCAAGCCACTGCTAAAAGTCCTCAGCCAATGAAAATAGGTTATGGAATGAATTGGTTCCTATTACCCTATGTTCTGATTACTTTTAGTTTTATATTAGACATTCAATGTTTTAAGTGCAAATAAGGAAAACTACCTACATATTCTTTTTCTACTTTATCTATTAGTGTAGCAAGCAAGATACAAGTCTTACTTTTATTAGTGTCATGAAAATTGTATATGTATGTATATATATATATTCACTGAGAGTCCACAGTCAATATACATTTTTATGCAATATATTTTATTTGTTCTAAATATGTGAAACAAACTATGAAAAAACTTTAAAGCAATGGATATTGAAGTGGGACACTGAATATATTAAAACGGATTTGCCACTTCCAGATCATATAGTTGCGCACCTTTGCACTTTTAAGTGTGGCCTCATGCAGCACTTCAATAATCTGTTAAATTAATGTTTACATAAATAGTTTTATTGTTAAAATTATTACACGTACTTCCCTAAAGCAATACGGATCGCTAAAAGTTCAGACTTGTATCTCGCTTGCTACACTGAGCAGATCAAGAATATGCTTTTAGTTTTAAACTGTAATTTCATATAACGGTATTAAAATATAGGTATAGGTCTTTAACAAAACAGATCTCAGATAAGCTTATAGACAAGACTAAGCATTCAACTACTAATGTCAGACTTAATGTACAATAATAGTGGCAAAAGTAATTAGTCAGAAAATGTAACCTACGTTTTCACTCAAAAATCAAGTATTTATAAATAAATTAACCGTTTTGTGGCGACTGTTGGTATTGCACCCGGAAGAACCAACTCGCAATACACAACCCTTTTAAAAAAAAAGTGTAACTGCTATGCTAATTTTGTATATTTAAGTATAGTCCTGCCTGCTGCTGTCGTGCATGAGCAAAAGCCAGGCCAGAGCGAGTACAGAAACAATCATGATGATGTTTAAACAAAACATTATTACAATTATATAACTATAGTCCTCAACAAAAACAAAAAAAATTGGATGTATTTGATGCTAGACGTCATCAAACTATTGTGTTCTTGTGTTTATCTCCCGTCCAGAGGTTATAATTCACATATATCCTGGCAAGTTTGGTAAAATAAATAAATACTACATTATATAATTACCAGTTATTTAAATAACTGATACCACTATTACTACAACAGGTACATTCCACGACCAGTAGCTAAGTTCATGTAGTTCACTAGCTACAGATAGATAATCACATGAGGAGGTTAACAGCCGGCCACAAGGAGATGTTGCAGCATAAAGCATGTCCACACAGCAGAGAGGGAGGGAAGATGTCAAACTGCCAGGAAAGGGTTAGATGAAACGATTAAGCACTAAAAGAAGGCACGAAATGCAGCCCGACATTCCTGCCCTGCCTTTACTACAGCTGTGTTTGGTAGCCATTTTAATACCTAGTAGTCAGTTACTCCAATATAAAATCTACATACCGCAACAAAATGTGAAAGCCCACAGGAATTAGGTTGTGAGAAAACTGAAGTTTAGCAGCATGTGGTTTGCATTAGTGTTCTAGTATAATATGGCTGGGTATTATGGTCTCCTGCTACCTCAAAGTCACAATGCTAGAATTTGCCCTCTGGGAGGAATAAACATCATACTGTATATGTTTAACACATGATTTAAAGTCACCTCCTGACCCCCTGGGATGAAGCACAGCCAAACGTACACAGAGGAAGGAAAAATGATGCCGCCACAGAGATGATGGTACAGGGTTCCGTTTCTCAGGTTATAGTTGAAGGAACATTCATCCTCAACATAATCTGTCCATTTAGCCATTAACTGTTCCCCCTTATCAGCAGAAGCTAGTGATGCTTGTTTGACCATAGAGAGATATATAGGGAAGGGGAAGCATAGAATGAGGGGGTGATAAAGCATAAAATGAGTGCATAAACAACAGCAGTTAAAAGATGTCAACAGCAAAACAACAGATTAAAGCCATGCCAGCAGTGCAGTGAGTATAGCAGCACATTCCAAACACGGCTTCATTCATTATTATGAAGGCCTTATTGCATGCATTTACCCTGTAGGTCTACTATAAAAGCAGTACACATGCAAAGCAGATACATCTTATTAACTCAGTAATTCAGAAGTTGTTTATTGCTTGCCATTTCTTGCGCTCCGGTATTACGCTAACCAGCCATATACATTTGTTAACTGGGTGTCAATGTGTCAACTACATTGATATATTCCGCCATACCTAATAAAGCTAGGTGATAACTTGTTTGGCTACATTACATTATAGGCAATCACCAACAGCAAATATTAAAACATAATGTTAAATTGCCTAAAAGATTTCAACTGATAAAGTGCCATAAAACATTTTTTTTAACTTTATCATATTACAGCCCAGTCAATTTCAAAGATCTTCCTTTTAATACTATTCAATTTCTCTACGACACATTTGCCTAATTGGCTATAAAAAATACATTTTCCTTTCCCGTCTCTGTTAAAAGCATGGAGCTACTAGAACCTTGGACCACGTTTGGGTTACTTTTGTCACTCCAAAAAAGCCTCTTAGAAATTAGGAACTAAAGCTTCAGATATATAGGCAAGAGCCATGCCATATATTGGTTCAAAAGAAAATAAGTCCAATCTGATATCTAAAAACCAGAAATGTGGTGGCAAGTTGGTTCTATAATAACTAATGCTTCCACAGCATGCAAAACCAAACAGAGAACAATGAACAGGATTTAACCCTGTAACAGTGAAACATACTGATAAACCAGACCCAAGCCAGACTTAATGATGATGATTTTAACATTTCTGAATGAATAGCCCCGGTTGTTAAGACCCTGCTCGGCACTAGACCTATTGTGAGGCAGGGGGACCGAGGAGAGGAGCCAAACACACGCACCTTCTTGTTGAAGGACCAGATCTTGTCCCACTCCATGTTCACCACAGATCTGGAGCCTCCCTGGTAAGAGCAGGGAAGAACAAGAAGTGTTTACAGGCATGGAACTACATTTAAAAATTATAAAATAAAAATGATATTTATCTATTAAACATGATTTTTTTTTGTGTGTGCTCAGCTGTCCCAGTATAGGTTTGTGGTTAGTATGGTCAACTCAAAAGGTCATGGGTTCAAATCCACAACACGTCCAAACTATCCTTGAGCAAGATGCCTTAACACTTGCTGTAAGACGCTTTGGATAAAAGCATGTGCTAAATGACCTACAGGAAAACTAACATCTACCTGTAACAGATATTCTTACAGACCAACCTGGGCTGCGATGAACTGTTTGAGGCCCTCGACAGTCATTCCCCTCCTTAGTACTCCTCGCACCGTGGGGAATCGGGGGTCATCCCTAGTGCAGGGAAGGGAACAGGCAGAAACCAGGAGCCGAGGAGGAGGAGAAAACAGATGTGTGTACAAAAGAGAGGGGATTCAACAAAAAACATGGAGGAAAGGTTAGACACTGGTAAAGATATTTTCACTGAAATGAAATACCCATTCAATTTCAATTAGGCTATTTAGCACTTTTATCCAGAGTGACTTACAGCAAATACAATTACAAATATTAAAAAGGGCCACCATGGGGATGGCACACAACATTTCAACTAGGAGTCGCTTGCCCCTTACCACCAACCTATCCTGCCCCATTAAACAGCTTATTAACTGTAGCAGTCCATCTTCTAATCCAGTTAAACAGTAATTCATTCAAATCAAGCGTTGTTAGCAAATCTTCAAATTATAAAATGCAGCTCCTAAAATAGCCATCAGTTGTCAAGCCACAACACAATGAAGCACAAACATCCGGGCGTTTAAACGCATCTCCACCCACCATCCGTCCACGTAGCCCTGGTTGACGAACCAGGTGAGCTTTCTCTTGGAGAGGACTGTGTTGTTGAGGTTGAGCCGGGCGTACTCCCAGATGTAGGGCTTCCTGAGGCGCAGGGCTTCAATAACCCAGTAGAACTGCTCGTCACGGTCATGGTACTCCGTGGTCCTGAGGGCGTGGGTCACGCCCTCCAAGCTGTCTACGATGGGACAGGCGAAGTCATATGTTGGGTAGACCCTAGGAGGGACAGGGTGGTCAATGGCGTGCTAGTGGAAGTCAGGAGCGGCCTCCCTTGCGGACTTGTATGCGAGCTCTACATATAAGAAGGGTACCTGTAAGTGTTGCCGGTGCGGGGGTGGGGGGCGTTCTTGCAGCGGTAGAGGGTGGGATCTCTCAGGCAGCCGTTGTTGGAGTTCATGTCAATCTTGGCTCGCATACAACAGGTCTGACCGTACTCTGTCCCTGCCTTCATCTCTGCCCACATCTTCATGTTCTGCTCCACCGCTGCACCGGAGAGAGAACGACAGAGGGAAACCAACAGTGTGAGAGCACACGTGGGTGTCCCATTATGTGAACCTTGCTTTCAGTCAGTAGCATCCTACATTTGCCGGCAGGGCCAGAGAGAGCCTACATCACTCAGCAGCCCCAGCGAAACACTCCCACTTCCCAGTAGCCCTCAAGAGGGGCTCCACTTTCCCCACACAACCTATGATAGACTGCACCTCAAAGCAGACCCTTACAGTTGCTACGACATTTGGACTCAATGCGCTGCTCCCTCTCCTGCTTCATCTGCTCTGGAGGCGTGTTGTCAATGTAGGCCTTGCCCTCAGCCAGCAGCTGCTCTGCCAGCCTCTGGATGGTGGGGAAGTGGTCGCTTGTGTAGGTGAACTGGTCCGGATGGATCTGCAGCATGGCTACATCCTCCAGGATTACCTACGAGAGATACAAAGTGAACAACATAAGATACATGTATATTATTCGGGTACAAGTGTAAAATTAGAACACACACACACTAACACACAGACAGAAAATAATGGTACCGTAAATGAATCATGATTTACTGTTAGGGAGTAACAAAAATCTGATTAAATGACTTAATTAGGACGACCTGAAAAAACAAGAAGTGTTTCCAGTGGGACATATTTTAGTGATGCACACCCCAGCCCTACTATAATATGCCAGGAGGCCTGCACAGCAAGGATACAACCACACACACACGTTAAAAGTACAGTGGCAGTAATGCCACGAATACTATAATAGTAAGTACTCCACCTTTTCAAAGTCCTCCTTTTCCTTCTCTGGGTTGGTGTCATCAAAGCGCATGATTAGTTTTCCTTTAAATGTCAACTGGTAGTGCTGGTTGAGCAGAGCAGCCTTAGCGTGGCCAATATGCAGGTAGCTGTTTAGGAATAGAGAGAGCGATAGCCAGTTACTGATGTAAGCTTTATGGATAATCTCATTTCATGCCTCAAGAATTGGTACAATAACAAATGTGTTATTGTAAATCTTAGAGACTCAACCCTAGATTAAATAACTAATTTAGATGAATTTTTGCCATATTTAATATGACCAATTTATTGCGTGTGTATAGAGTGAAAGTAAAAGTATTTAGCAGTGACTCACCCACTGGCCTCAGGGGGAAAACGAACAATGACGTTGCCCATCTCAGCACCTGGCAGGTCCACAAATTTCCCAACATCCTGCTTCTTGTCCTTCTCCTCAGACTGAAAAATAACAACATTATCAGGTATCAAGTCAACATTATATAAGGCTGTACTTTATTACCCAGTATTTGTAGGTAAAACGTTAATTAATGCAAACCTGGTTCTTAAGTAAAACACACATTTTAGCATAGACCCCAAAACAAAACCGTCTTTGATGTGTCAGAGACATTTGACTACACATGTGGGCACTGGAAAACAATTTCATGTCCTTCCTCAACTAAACCATCTGTAGCTGCAAGATGCAGCTTTACAACCATTATTTGTCAATATACAGTTATGATATACACTTTCTGTGACGTGATTCGGTCAAGATCTATGACTAGCAATGTAAAAAGATTTTCTTGAAAATATGAACTAAAATTCCATGTATATAGTATATATCCAAGGGGCAGTATTATTTATTTTTTTAAAGCAAGGTGTGCAATAAAAGAGCCCTGTTGGTTTTTATTCTGATTTAATTCAGGGTTCTAAAGCTAGATCTATATAACCCTGAGCTATGATGCCATCAACATACAGCCTGGTCTCTACTTACATTGGACTTGCTTGAAGGAGCTCTGCTATTGGTCCATTTGTTTCCCACGGTGTTAAAGGGGCCCTTGGAGGACAGGAAGGAGAACCAGCGACTCACATGGGAGAAGGAGTCTTGACCCACCCAGTCTGCGTGACCTGTTCGGGAGAGACATGCAAGGAGGTGTCAGACAGAGTGTATGCTCTAGCAGCCACAATATGAAGGTCTTAATACAAACATCTCGACCGCTTAGAAGACTTTTTGTTCCAACTGTTTAGTGACAAGTTCAGTCTCTCCATCCTAGAGGTGGCTGACCTTTGAGTGCAGCCCAGACACAGAGGTCAGCCAGGGTGAGGCTGTGCCCCACCAGGTAGGTCCTGAGAGCCAGAGCCTTGTCCAGCTCGCCTAGGGCTACGCTCAACCCTGTCCGCCCACACAGACGGCGGGCGCTGAACTCCAGCCAGTGGTCCACCTGCAGAAAGCAGACCCAGCAAGGGACAGGCCGGTTGATAAGATTTTGTGAAAGTGCTCTCTCACATATCATCTAACTGCAGTTTGGGCTCTCACCTCCGTCTGCTCCATCATAGTGGCTCCGTACAGGCCCAGGTCAGGGGCCACACGAGCCAGGTAACGGGTTATGGAGTTCACATCACTGAACTGAATGGTACTAGACAACAGAGGGCATAAACAAATGACACAACACGTGATAACATCACCAGTTATATTGAAAAACCCCAGCAGAGATGGATCACAGACAATGACTATAGGAGTAATGACAATATTTCCAAAAGAGCTGTCCTAGGACAAATCACAAACCACATGCTGCAAGATGAGTGTGATGAGTGACCACTAAAATAAGATTAGGATAGTCTTTATGACATGCGCGTCTTTTGGTGTGGGGGAAAACGGGGAGAACATGCAATCTTGACACAGAAAGACCCCACAACTATTATGTGGTTGGTTCAGTTCTATTCTGAACATCTAGCTGAAGGCCAAAAAAAATCTGGTCTGGAAATGTAGTCTATTTTACCAGTTACAGTTACAGCATTTAGCAGACACTTTTATCCAAAGCGACTTACAATTAGTACATTTGTCAACAATCACATGGTGCTACTACATGGAGCAGATAGGGGTTAGGCATCTTGCTCAAGGATGCTTACAGGTAGGCCACCTCTGGGGCTCAAACCCACGACCTTCTGGCTGGGAGTCCAACACCTAGACCACTAGACTATCCATCCCCCAGTAGCCAATCATTGTATGTAGCTGGCTAGTAAATAATGAAGGGGCTGGTGATTAAGGTTTTGTGCACATAACATGTAACTTCCTCCTGGTATAGTGCCAAGCTTTATCACTTACTCTGAGACATAGAGCTTGGTGTCTTTGCCTTCTTGCACAGACACCTTCACAGTCCCTTTCACATGCTCTGCTGTCAACAGCGCCCCTGCAGGATATACCAAGTTAGTTAATAACAACACCTGTCAGGACACATAATACATTCTTGCAAAGAGCTATTTAAAGAAAGTGTGTGCGTGTCCGTGTGTGTGTAGAGTACATGAACAATTGTAGAGAAAATGTGTTCTACCTCAACAGAATATTTAACTGTATACGTGATTAATAAGGTGCAACCCAGACTAGATCACATTCATCTGAAAACCTGATGAACAACTTTGCCAGCTGAACCGACGCACTTCAAAGGTTAACTTTCAAGTGTTCACACAGACTACAAATCCTTTGTTGGAGTCAAGTCTTTTTTTTTAAATTCAAATAAATAAATCTTTTATAATTCAGATGTCACAAACCAGAAGCACCTGATAAGGAAGGGGCTCGTACTTTTTGGCCCAACGGGCTTGAGTATATAATCTCTTTAATGAGGCATGATGGCGTCATACTGATAACCTGCACAAGATCCACCCTCTGTACTGAGAGTATTGCAATCCAATAATTTTCTGTTGTATGGGAAAGCCAAGTAATATTCTACTGCAGTTCTGGCGGATCAAAATTACTTTGTTCAGACATGTCAGATGAAGCCGTATGGTCATTAAAAACAAGTACTGCTAGAAATTGTGTCCAGCGGAAATAACTAACTAACCCTGACAGCAAAAAAGCATTGCCCACTAGCAATCCAACCTCATCTCCACCCGTTTCAAGATGCTTGCATCAGCCTGCCATCTCCACCACGACCGCATGATGTCGCTTTTATTCGCATTCAAATCTAGACAGCAGAATTACTATATCTGATGCGAACCATGACATTAATGTCACATTAAATTATTCTATACTGAAGAATGAGTAGAGTACCTTGAAATGGAATATGATACGTTGCCACTACATGTAGTGGGTGCAATGAAACGTTGATAATGACATGTGCTGTCATTCTGACCAACATCATGTGGTCCGCATGCATTCTATTCCAAACAAAAGGCTAAATTTGGCGATAGATTAAATAACATTTTAGTTACTTTATGAGCCATATAAATTAGGTTGTGGTGTGTATGGCAATGAAAGCACTGGGTGTACATTTTACACTATTCAGTTAATTGTGGTTACAGTGTGCCACGATGGCAGGCTAGCTTTAGCGTGTGGTACCGAAATTGTTCCCCACGACGAAACTGTTTGTGCTTTATTTGAAAGCAGATATAGTATTTTTGAAAACTCGTTTGTCTGATGGGAAAATAACTATCGTATAGGCAAATTATTATGAATTGCTTATCAATTGGTGATAGGCATGTCTATGGACAGATAAAAATAGTGCAGACACTAAAGCACAGTAGCCTATCCGAATATACTATACTCATACTAATCGTGATGTCCAACGGGGGGAACAATTTCGGTACGACAGCGACGTCGTTACTCACATTAAACTAGCTAACGTTAGCTGACAATCAAGTGTCGCCCTACAAATTAAAAGATTTAATTTACAGACTGAGACTCACCCAAAGGCAGGTTGCTGGTATTGATGGTAAGGTTTAAAGCCATGCTCTTTACCCCTGCTCCCACACAGTTAGCCAGTAACACAACTTCGTCTCTGCAAGACTCACTCCTAGATGCCACACCACTTCTCTCTTCTTCACCTGCCAGAGGAGGAGAAAATGTTGTTTGCTCCTTTACCGCCCCCAGTCGAGTAATTTGGGAAGTTGTTTTGACTGGACCCAAGTCAGATCAGCAGAGAAGCCTGTAATAACCGCAGACAGGCGCTAGGAGAGCTGTTTACAAATTACAAACTCGGAACTCCAAAAGTCGGCCGTGTTGCACGCCGGAAACATTTTTGAGTGATTCTCCAAAATACCACTCGCTGCAGCTATAGACGCTTCTCAGACCAACATAAACAGCGTGATCAATGGTAGGGTTATTACAGTGAGCATTTATTCATACACCCCTAACTGATTTGGGCATCTCTGTGTGTTTAACAGTATTGATAATCCAAAAGAGAATCTACTGTACCCTGTAGATGGCACTGGTGCTGCAATGATTTTTTTTGCCGCCCTCACAGGGAATCCAACCTACTATACTGTAAAGCTTTTGTTTGGCTGCAAAGACAACATAGCGCCATCAGGGTAGTAGGAGAGGGCACATAAAAAGCATAATTTGTTTTACATATTTTTGCTTTGGTTTCATGCATGGCCTGACCCTACGTGCGTGCGTGCGTGTGTAGTCTTACAGACAGGTGTACCAAGTTAGTTTACTAATACTAAACACCATCATGCTTGATTTATCATAACGCTGTTCCTGCTGTCCTGTCAACACTGATCTTTAATAGACATGTCGCAGGAGAGCCAGCACGGCAGGTGGACCATCTCTAGCAGTGATGACGATACGGATGATGATAAGGATCGCCGCTCCTCCAACACTATGCCATCTCAGCCCCCCATGCCAACGGACCCCAACCACAATTCCCACCAGCCTTTCTCTCTCTCTGTCCTCAAACACTCAGAACTAGACCCACCAGCTGTGGCTGTGAAAAAAGAACCACATTCGGAACCTGTTCACACCTCCTCCTCCTCCTCCTCCTCCTCCCGTGCCATTGGCTCTGGGGCCAGACAGGCAGCCCAAGGCAGCCTGTTAAATTCAGTCAATTATGAATCCAGTCCGTTACTGTCTGGAAAACGGAAAAAGGAGGCAGATGAGTCTGGCTGGGCTCTTTCTGAAAGTGATGATGATGATGATAATGGGAGGAAGAAAGGGGAGAGTAAGAGCTCTGTTCATCACAGTGATCCACCCAGGACGTCGGCTTCGAGCGCCAAAGCCAAGAGGCCTAAGGTGGAGGAAGCGGAGCGCCCCCCCAGCCCCCATGGTCGGTGTTACTACATCGACGAGCCAGAGGACTTCTTTGAGACCAGCCTGCCTTGTCTGAACGACACCTACAGATTGTACCTCAACAAAGTCACAGGGCTGGACAGGGAGTACAACACGGGAGCTCTGCACATCAAAGGTATTTACATCCTTTTGAGAGTGGTAAGAATACTCAGCATTTTTATCCAGTTGATAAAATAACTGTTTACTGGCATATTCTTAGTACAATATATGAGAAGCATAACTATAGTCTTGATGTTAATTTTTAATGTATGTATTTAACTAATCATTTGATACTGTAGGTCAGGTGACCTATGCCACTGATCTAAATAATGACCCAGTACTTTTATTTAATGCTCATTATATGATCTTTACCTTTTGTCCTTCATCTAGACATCCTCTCTCCATTGTTTGGTACATTGAAAGAATCCGTTCAGGTGTGTTATTCTTATTTTGACTATGTTTTTAACACTGTCTCATTTCTGTTTTTGTTGTGGCATGCATGACATAAGCTCCCGTTGTTGACTGTTCCTTCCTTTACAGTTTAACTACTGTTTTGATATCGCCTGGATGGTTCAGCAGTACCCTTCTGAGTTTAGGTAGGCCTGATAGTACCTATGATAATTAAAGAGAGCTTGAGAATGAGAAACAGGTGATTATAATGCTTACATTGAACAGATGAGTAAACTTTTGGTTCTGTATGTGGTTTCAGGGATAGACCAGTTCTGATTGTGCATGGAGATAAGAGGGAAGCAAAGGCCCGTTTGCTGAAACAGGGTCAACCCTTTCCTCACGTCAACTACTGCCAGGTACCGCAAACACACACACCCACACACCCAGACAGAGAAAACATGAGCAATGACCGTTGTTTGTGTAAAATGTACTATTTAGAACACACTATCACAGACACTCGTCCATTCAAAATTAATTAATTTAATCTTAAAATTGCTTCTTTTTTTAACTACTATTTTATAAATTTTATTTGGTATATTTTCTGTTGATTGTCCTGTGTCTGCAGTCAAGTGTGTACTATGACCATTTTGACAAATAAAATAAGGTAATTTTGACAAATAAACTACCAGATCAGTTGAGCTGAGCAACATGTATCTAAACTACTAGATGAACTCCACATGCCTTTATGATGATGTTCTAATGATTTCTTAAGGATTGTTATGGATTGTCCCTTTCAATTGACTTAATGGGTTTTATTTCCCCTTACAGGCAAAGTTGGACATTGCTTTTGGAACTCACCACACGTAAGCATCGCCATGGTTACTTGATATTTGTCTAACATGACCCTCACTGGAACACACTAGAATGGTGTGTTACTCTTCCTCTGACCCTAAAATCCAGATGCGTGGATGATAGAGCTTTGACAGGAATGAAGTGTCAGGGCAAAAATGTGAAAAGATTATAACACAAACAATATTACTATTGTCATAATAGGCCACCATATTTGTTTGTGCAGGAAGATGATGTTGCTTTGGTATGAAGAAGGCTTCAGAGTCATCATCCTCACCTCCAACCTCATCAGGGCCGACTGGTACCAGAAGACCCAAGGGTGAATTACTAACCTGAATTTATTAAGGGAAGCTTGACAAGAACACACAACCGCTATTTCTGCAACTACTTACAGCATGCAAGTCTTTCAGTTTTCATGGACCATGTTTTATCTTATAAAGCCCCCTCGTGGCTAACATTACCCAGTAAAGTAAAAGGAAATGGTTAGCTTCCAGTACAAGACGGTGCTTATACTGGACATGGTGTGAAGTGCTGCAATTGTCATCATTATCGTTTTGAGCAGCAGGGTGTTGTTAGTGTACGTTGCCCTAGAACTGTCTGGCTCTCTGTCCCAGGATGTGGATGAGCCCCCTGTTTCCACGGCTACCAGAGGGCAGCACCACAGATGAAGGTGAGTCCCCAACCTTCTTTAAACGGGACCTGCTGGAGTACCTGGCATCGTACCGCGCTCCAGAACTCGGTGACTGGATCCAACGCATCAGGGAGCATGACCTGTCGGAGGCCAGGTGACTCCACACACATGCTGGACATACACACATGTGCACAGAGATAGTATACACCAATCAGCCATACCATTATGACCACTGACAGCTGAAGTGAATAACACTGATAATCACGTTATCGTGGCACCGGTCAGTGGGTGGGATATATTAGGCAGCACGTGAACATTTTGTCCTCAAAGTTGATGTGTTAGAAGCAGG
>JAODLI010061286.1:0-15188 GCA_027575585.1 Percopsis omiscomaycus | reverse complement strand
ACTCTCAATTTTACCAAGTCAATATCCGTCCCCTGGGTCGCCAGCGCCCGCATCCCCCCCCCCCCCACCCGCACGGCGCGTCCTCCGCCACAGTCACGGATATCACACCGGGGACTTTACCGCGCGCACAAAAGAAGGACAGATCTTAGATCATACAGTCTTCGGGAAATCGGAGAAGAAGAAAGAAAAAAAAAAAAATCAATGCAATTACAGAGAGAAGAATGACTTTTGTTACAAGTGTGCGTCCAGTGGAGTGTCGGCCCTTAATTGCACTGGGGAAAGCTTAACTGTACACTGGAATATCCGTTAACGTAATGTCAGCAATCTGTTACAGGCAATCGGGAGGAATCCTGATAAGATTGTTTTTCCTCCCACCAGCGTTTACCTCGCACGGTGAGCTTGCCGTAGAGCTGCGAGTTCATCTCCTTGTCCCGCTGGTAGCGGCGCACCTCGTCTACAGCCTCGCGCACCATGGTGACGGCTAACACAAAGGTCTAGGTGACAGAGGCAATCGGAGATGATGGATGCGTCACTGGTGTCAGGGCACAACTGATACGACACGGTATATAACACAATAGAGCTACACTCCAAAAGTGCCTTTGTGGTTTAGACCAGCGTTACAAAAATGTTTTGGTTAACTCCAGGAGGGCATGTTACAGTTAAAAGCCCATCTCTCTCTAGCTTATTTTCTGCCTCGATCTAAAATACACAATTTGTTGGTTGGTGTGGAAAAAAATACCATGCACTATATATCTGTAGAGGCGGGGGGGTCTTACATTTAGGTCATTCAGCAGACGCTTTTATCCAAACAATTACATGGTGCTGTTACATGGAGCAGATAGGGGTTAGGCGTCTTGCTCAAGGATGCTTACAGGCAGGCCAACTCTGGGGCTGGAACCCACGACCTTCCGGCTGGGAGTCAAACACCACTAGACTATCCTGTCCAGTCTTCAAGAATATATACTTGTGTGTGTGTGTGTGTGTGTGTGTTAAAGATGAATCCAGTTATAGCAATCACGAGCTAAAACAAAAATGATCATGGCTGCCCCAAAAAGAGGAAAAGGTGAGGGGCATTTACCAGAGGTGCCCAATATGTGTACAAATAGCCGATTTTCAGCGACGGCACAAACTGGGAGCAGGCCACCACAAGAAAGTAGAGGTTGAGGAAGAACTTGAACTGTTGGTAGAGAACCTGAGAGGATTAAAAGAGACAAGGGTTTCAGTTTGGTGAAGGGCTTACGGCTAGGTGATACGAAGACATCGACATCCGCCCCGGGACACGGCCAAGCAGTCATAACAACACAGGCAGGATAGATTACATGTGCCCGAAGACACAACTTAATGCTGTTAACTTTACATTAGCCCGATGGAAACCCGGGCCACTTTTCGAGGTTGACGTTCGGGGGTGAGGATTTCACTTGGCGGAGAGGCTCGCGCCCGCCAAGTGTCAGGGACGGATTATATCCCGGGCTTTTGCCGACTGAGTTTGTCCGGGCCGTGTTTCATTTCCGTGGGACTTCATCGGGATTTCTTACATCTCACACACTAGCGCATGTTAAGTGCCTGGAGAGATCTCTAGTAGAAGGCGACATGGAATGCAGCCCAGGTCAGGTGCTGAATAATGATTGCAATAATGAGAATCTAGGGCCCGGTCGCAGATTATCAGGGACAACGGGATCGATGGGTGACGCAACGTAGTTAATGAACCCCCCTGACCTTTAGAGAAAAATGCACACTGCTAAACTCAATCTGTGTGTATTTAATAATTCAAAGTGGAGGGAGAAAAACGGTGGCGTCAGGCTCACTATCAATGAGAATATCTATGTCGCTGAGAGACAGTTGACATTTTATGGCCTGGGACAAAGATGGGCCTCTTAATCAGTGAGACATTTGCTTTTTAATAAAGAACCTTATAAGATCTCAACTGTTCCCCACAGAGTGAAGCCATGGCTCACTGCCAGAGCTGCATCATTAGGAGGGGTCCAGTAGACACAGGTACACATGCTATACTATTCACACCAACCTATTTTCAGTGTGAGGAGAGAAAGATCATATCTACTGTAAGGCAAGAGGTCTGCATTGGCCTGCAAGTTAGCGGGTGAAGGGAACTCACCGATGGCACAAACGTAAAGATGTTGCACTTCTGGTTTTTGATGGCGTTCCTGGGGTACTTCTCTTCGCATTTCTCGGGGCAGCCCAGCCACACTGTTCTGGCCTTCAGCTCCTTTTTCCGCCGGCACGTATAGGTGAGGAAATCACAGCAGCTGAGAGGAGGAGGAGATGGAGAATCTTACGGACAATGCTGGGCAAATTAACAGCAACTTCCAATGAAGTAGTGCTTTATCTCTAGTTCATTTGTCAAGTCAGTAACTAGCAGAAGGCTCTATTCTATTAACACAGTCGTTAGTTTAATGAAGTAAATAATAATAATCTAATAATGAATATAATATTAAGTGAACGTGCCTAAAGAATATGTCCCTTACTTTAAAACAAATATAATTTATAATATAATTTTATGGTGGCATAAAAGGGGGGCAGGATAGTCTAGTGGTCTAGGTGCTGGACTCCCAGCCGGAAGGTCGTGGGTTTGTGACCCAGAGTTGGCCTACCTGTAAGCATCAGCATCACCATACCCCTACCTGCTCCATGTAATAGCATCATGTAATTGTAAGTCGCTTTGCATAAAAACATCCGCTAAATGACCTGATTGTAATAAAATTAAGCCAGGTCCCAATTTCAGCAGAGAGCCTCTTTCAAGCTATAGCATTGTGGCTAATGAGTTTCCCTGCCTCTATCTTACACTACTTGGCCTGTAGTGTAATCCCTGCCAGTGTTCCTTCGTCAAGCTTTCTTTTGACACTATAACGCATATTGGCTACCCATGAGGGAATGTCCATGCCCGGACTAGAGCCAGCCTGTCTTTGGGAGAGATCTTGCTGTATATTAATCAAGATTCCTTTGATATTTTCACCTTAAAACTGATTAAAGCAGCACTGTTATCGATGTGCAAAGACAAGCCACATCCCTTGCACC
Source organism: Percopsis omiscomaycus (assembly GCA_027575585.1). Lineage (NCBI taxonomy): Eukaryota > Metazoa > Chordata > Actinopteri > Percopsiformes > Percopsidae > Percopsis > Percopsis omiscomaycus. The sequence goes on along the minus strand of JAODLI010061286.1, from coordinate 12,155 downwards.
TATAGCAAAAGTGTTTGACATTCTATCAACCTGCTAATGTGCTAACTTCACCTAGTGTGTGCCCGTGAAACGCAAACATTTTATTCCGGGGGTAAATTACATTCAGAGATACGAACATGCCCTCAACTGGCACCGTGGGGGATGATAGATGAACTGGTCTGGCCTTGTGTGGCTGTAGTCCGTCATGCTGATTGCCTTGGCTTTTACACTCTTTAGGCAAGTTGGCAAAACATGAAACGCAATAAATCAACTTTGGTAGAAAGATGTGTTTATATTGGCCACAGCTTTCTCTGTCTCTACGTGCCTGAGCACAGATTCATAGGAGCGATTATTTGTGCAAATGAATGCTATTTAAATAATAAGGCATTTGAGTAGGCAGGGCTTATTCAGCGTGAATTATTTGTCTTTTATAATCCCGGGCTAAGCATACATAAAATTACTGGAAAGCATCAAACTGGTCAGCTGTGAAAAATCCGATTTATTCATTAGTGGAAAAAAAATAAAATCAATATGGAGCAGAGCCTGGAGATGGAGGGGTGATAACCAAACGACAATGAAAAGTTAGCATTCTATTAAATTCACCCATAAGTGAAAGTTATTTTTTTGGAAGTTACACTTCATTAAACGGGGCGTCAACACATATTTTTCTAGCCGCAATATTTCAAGAAGTAAATAAATCCTTAACTATGATTCCACGCCATTCTGTCTGCTGGTGAGAAAAGTAACTGATCCAACAAAAACCCCGCCCTTGTCCTCTCTCTCTGCCCTTCATGCACACCTACCGGTGCGTTGGAAATACAAACTGAGCATCGTTGGCAAAAGCTGATTGTTTGCACAGTGCTTGCCCACCTATGGGGAGTGTCAACATACAGGCCTCATAATACTGTAAAGGTTTCAATAGAAAGTTATGACTATAAGACTTAAATTAAAGTAACTTTGTAATGTTTTAAACCAAGTTTACGGACCAGGACTGGAACTACCAAATGACACCAAAGAACAGTTCAAAGTTCAAAATGACTATATACGACACGTACCTGCCGCAGAGGACTTTCCACCCTCCGAGAAGGAACCATCCCAGGCCCCTCTTCCTTTGGCCGACCCTGGCCCTGGGCAGGGTCTGGTAGTCGCTCTCGTCGTTCTCAAAGCCTTCCTCTGACATCATCAGGGGCATCTCGTCCAAGTTAGAGGATTCATCTTCTAGGGAGTATCTGTGTTGAATGAGCACAAAAACACATGGTCCAATGGAAGGCAACCAGAGATCACGAGCGCTTATGGACAAAGAGGTATTCCGGTAGGACAGATTATGATAAGGCACGCCAGACAAGGTGTCTGGTTTGAAGAAAAACAACAGGCCTTTACATTTAGAATGTCGTGATATCCTTTGTGAAGGCAAATCACGTGACCATACAGTAAATCAATATCTTGTTCATTTCAGATGTTTTGACAATATCAATAATGTAACAAAGTAATGTTGGACCAAACATGGGATATAACAGCAAATGTTTCCAATTGTTTTATAAAGACTGTTGTTAAAACAAACGCATGAAAATCAAATCCTAACAACTTGTGTTGCAGATGTCATCAGGGCTCGGTAAGGGCTTTTTCAGAGGGGGGTTTTGGCTGAATTACATGCTAGGCAGATTTCAAAGTCCAGCCCATCAATCAACTGATCACACAACTGGAAAAACATGAATGTGACCATAGAGGACCTTTAAAATGTCTGCATTGTGCAAGTACTGTAATTACGGTCATCAATAGTAGAACAATTGTGCTATCTAGGCTATATTCCTAACGATTATTGCCCACCCGTACAGCACATCAACAAATACACAACGTGAGAGATCTTAGTGTGAGACTGGCAGGCTGGCAAAATGAGTGGTGTGCCCGTTTCTAAAGGAGAAGGCACATGTCTAACCCTCAACACGGGAAAATAATAATCAACAAATAACCATTCACCCTGCTTAAGTGTCCTTGTGAAAAACACTCAAACCAGCTCAAGGGCTAGGGTCTACATCTGATCTGGTCTAGTCTTCCCTGTGGAAGCGGGGGGGTGAAAGCAAAAAGAAATTTTTTTTTATCACAAAAACAGAATTCTAGCATTTTTACATATTCCCATGAATTAATTCTGGTTCTTTTTTTTTAATCCATGTTTGATATAATGATTGTGTAGGCAAAGCTCGGCATGTCTGGGCATCTCCAAGGTGATGGCATTCAGTATTAAACAGAATGTTCCTCATAACACAAGATGTTGCAAACATCTCACGGGAATGAAAGACTGAAGAATGAGATGAAAGCGGGGTAGAACTGCTGGCTCTGCTTCTGTCAGTATGTAGGCTACTTCACATCACTGAGCCACTCTTAAAAGAAACAATTGAAATGCTGTTGAGAAGCACATAATGTCTTATTCATGAGGTCTCTCTAATGAAGCAAGAAGGCCGGTAGCCTGAAAGCAGCTTCACAAAATCATTGTTGCACACGGTACCTGGGCAGTACTGGTCAATAGCTAACCATACTGGGCTTTTAAACCTCTTCTTCAACACAACTAAAGTCTGGGTTGGCTCACTAAATGGAAATAAAAATACAAAATGGAAATGGAAAAGGCATTATCTGTAGGGTTGCACAATTCATCGAGATTACAATTTTGGTCTCGATTACCACACAACTGTACCAAATCGTAGTGATCACAATAATCGTAATTTTTGTCATTTTCTGCACTGACTTGATTTTTTAATCTGTCTGCTGCCCTCCTGTGTAACACAGCTAACTTTGTTAGGCTATACAGCCTGCTGTACACCTGAACCTCAATGTGTTGGAGAGCTAAGGGGATATCACATGTACCAGCCTACATGCAGAGTGGCTCAAATGATCACCGTAAAATCCAAGCCATTTTCCATTCTGTCTCTATATCCTAGTTTACGTTATTATGTGCCAACTTTGTCAGCAATTCGAATAGGCTACTGGAATGCATCAGCGTAGCAAAGCGCTATTCTACCTGCCCAAAGCACTTCGCACAGCAAGGGCAACTGACTTTGTCAACCAGCAATCACCTGCAGTACCTAAAATTAAACACACATTGGGTCCAACAAATTATGCAGCCTAAAAACGAATTATCTCACATTCTTTCAGGTTTAATTAGATCACTTGGGATACTTACACAAAGGACTGTTGTTTGCATGTAGCCTAATGGCAGAGTCAGAGAGGGTAAGTATGTAGGTAGGTGCACAGGGTATTTGCTATTCATTGTTTACAGGAAAACTTCAAACGGAGAGAGTAAAAAAATTAAATAAATTGCTCATGATAACATAATACACTAGGGGTAGATAAACGTTATAACTAATCCAATAAGGAAAACGAGAAACAAAATAGTTAAATTCATATAGCATAAAAGTAGCCTATTGTATAGCATACAACAGACAGAAGTAGGTCTACAGTGTTTAGAACACAAAAAGTGACTGCCGTCTGAAAATGAAGTCTGAATGTAGCCCAGCTGAACATGAACAAGTGAGCAGCGTACCAACAGAAAACACAAACATGTAAACAAGCACACAACTATCTTAATGGGGATTATGGGATTAACAACAACATTTCTCACTGATGCACTTCTGCCGAGCAGCTCATCACATTAAAGCCAAAGCACTTGTTCAAACTAGCAACCCTTAGAGGCTCCTGCAATTTTAGGAGATAATATTTATTAAAAAGGCTTGGCTTGATGATTAAGAAGACTTCTCATCATAAAAACAAGCTGTTATCTGTCCTTGGAAGCGCATGATCTCAGCTATGTATCAATGACACGCAGTCAAAGTCTAATACTGATGTCAAGCTGAAAGGATATGGGGCCTTGCGTCAGTGAATTATGTGAACTGCAGTATTTGCAAGAAACACTTCATAAAGTACCAGTCTTTTGCAAGGCGAGTCAGACTGACCAGTAACTGGTTCATCACACTGACACAATAACTGGCCTGGATTCTGAAATTCAATCTCGTAAAGTCACTTGCACTGCTGCTGAGAAATATCTCACACTTACCATAATTGTTGCCGCTTAGAAAACAACTATGTGGAAAACAGTGGGCTGCAATAACAATGTTGGGGGGGGGGGAAAGTCTGCCTCAGAAAACCTTTGCTACACCTGGAAGATGGATGTCAAAAGCTGTGGTCCTGTCATGGTCTAGTGGTTAGAAAAACTGCTTCTAAATTGGCCTAAATATCTGAGGCCTTAAGCAAGACACTGAATCCCTACTGCTCCTTGTTTCCCAAACAGGCAAACATGCTGTCCTAACATGCTATCAATGACTGATACTGGACTGGAGAAATGTGTCTTGGGCCTGCAGAGTTTCCAATAGTCCACATCAACAGCAGACAGTAGCATGTATAAGATCATATGTTCATCTTCTACAGTCCTACACAGTGAGCGGTATAATGTCAATACATCAATACAGTAGCAGCATCAGCTGATCGTAGTTAACTAACCTGCAGCTGTTCATTAACTTGGTCGACAGTGGTACCAAGGAAAATGTACATCTATCTATCTACAGTTAGGTCATCTATACCTTCCATATGACGTTATAATGGCGATAAGTTAAACATCTTAACAACCACACAACAAAAGCACTTTTAACATACAAGGCTACCATTCAACGAGGAGGCTACATTATTTACAGGCAGCACATGTCTCTGGCCTGCGATTACATGTCGGAAAACAACAATCTAACAATCTATTACGTAGAAAGTAGTTGAGGATGGATATATGAATCAAGGAGTGGGGATATTAACTGAACTCGTGATAAGAAGTAGGAGTTGACAATGCATGTGACCCGATACGAACTGTCAGCATGGCTCAGATGACGTACAGTCACCAATTCACAACATTGGGGACCATACCGTGTCATATCATTGGTCAGATTATATTGTGACAATTATATAATTGCCGTTAACGTTAAATAACCGTTAGCTTGATTGATATCAGAGCAAAAGGGTGTCAAACAACAGAGAGGGGGACCTGTCAGTGTCACTGACAACACCAATGCTAGCATATATGCTAAGGTTAATGCTCCAGCTAATGCCACCCTTTCAACAGCGATGGGAAAATATTTTGCAGATAACTACGTCTTTAGTACTAGGTCAAAAAAACAGACGGGTACCTCCATACCTCGAAAGCCGTGACGAGTTGTAATAAGGGATTCTTCTCGAGTTTATCCGCACTGGATTCAGCGGGATGCTGTCAGCCATCTTGGCTGGGCAGTACACATGGTGACGTCACAGCAAATACAGCTCTGTATTTTCTAGTCAAACATCCTTTGCGGTGCGTCATTTGTCACATTGTGGCTAAATAAATCTCATACTATAAGACTGTGACGAAAGGGAATGATTTTTCAGAAATATTTGTACCCTACTGATTTGGCATGATATTAAGTGAAGAGCGTGATTGGTGGTGTTAATATTCTCAAAGGATTCAACTCAAAATTACAAAATTGCTATTCATTCCAGAATGAATCTTATCCCACCCCTTTAAAATTATATGATAGAACTTTTCGTCTGTTCATGAAACTCTGCATTATTTTATGTGAACTGCGGATAAAAGTGAACACTGAGGATGTATTTTTCTCTTTATTTAATGAGATATTGACTCAGACAAATAACACATTTTATATGTGTTTTGCACAAAAAAAACATCTGCTGTGAGAAACAAGAGTCTTCAGATGTCTTTCTTTCTGGTGTGCTCTAGAAAAATAGCGTTTCTCTGTCCTCACACTGGACAGATGTTCCTGTAAGGTGATATTCCTACAGTATTCTTAACAGCACGTGTTTTATTTTTTTCTCGAAATGAGATATTCACCATTTGAAAAAATGTGGCAACGAATGCCATTTGAATGGTGAACCTTATCATCGGTAGGCCTACACAGTAGAGCTTTGTTTTGTAAAAGGTGAACAATGTAATTAAAACGACTTTCTGTACGCCTATACTATAGGGAAAATAAAATTAAATACAGAAACAACATAAAAATCACAAACATTTCTATTCATATGTGCACATCTGTATGCTACAGTACTTGATTCTCTTCCACTTAACAATATAATGGAACGGTTTGTTCAAAGAATATTACGGGATTGAGACGAGATAAATCAGTGTATGTTTCAAGCCAAATTAAAATGACAACCTCAGTCCATATTGAACACCTTTGTCTGGTTCATATTCTTATTATGCATTTAGTCAAAATACCACTTTAAAGGGAGCTTTTATTCGGTGAGTTATATTTTCACAGATTGTGACAGCGGAGTGAGGTAGTGAATTGATTGCAGATAACTTTTTTGTTAGTTTATTCGGACACGTCTCTGAACGTCTGTTCTGTACGAAGAGGGGAAATGTTCATTGAGCACAGATCATTGCAACTTGGAATAATAGGTAGGCCTATTTAGAAGAAGATGTTGTGCTTTACACCACCTAGCAGCGATAGGTAGCTGTCTAGAAGACAGAGCGGGTTCTTTGCATCACTGAATGCATGGTGTAGTCCCTTCTTAAGAATACGTTTCCCAGGCAAGCACCTCAGGAAATATCAGATAGTCAGCTACACTGTATAGAAAAAATGTTCACAAAAAAACAAATGAAATAAAACTGTAAAATGTGAATAGGTTTCTAAGCTCTGTCAATTAATAAAAAGTTCATTTTTTTGTATATAATACAATACATAAGAACCAACAAGATGTTTTACAAATATTTCAATTTCCATAATATTTTGCATAATTTTTTCATTTCTTTATCATTCATCTTTACTCAATTGATGCCAATTTCTTTACTGTCATCAATCAACATAGAAAAATGCCTATTAGCTCCTAGGTCCATGCTCGTCTTTCCCAGACTGGCTATCGGACTTGCTCCGGCGCCCACTCTGTCCATGCCTACGGTCATAGCATGTAGCGGAGGAATGCCTCTGTTCTGGATCACGGAGATCTCATTGTTCTTCATGGCCAGGCCATTGGCGATAGCTGCCGCGTAGCGGTTCCAGAATCCCGGGTCTACATTCATGGCCCGGGCGGCCAAGTCCTTCTGAAACATCTCCCCGAACTTCATGGCCTCGCCTCCCAGCAGGGCCATGGGGTTCTCCACCGACAGGCGGCGGCCCCTCCTGGCCGGTGCGTTGTTCCACATGTGGGTGCCCATGTGAACCTACAAAGGAGATGAGAGATGCGATGGATTGCGTGTTTGGTTGACGGTTGTTTATTGTCAGTCACAATGGCACCAATGTAACCAATTGATTTATAAGGGAAAGATTTTTAGGTAAACTTTTTTATTTTATCTACACCTTGAGATTTGAATTAAATGTTATTGTCTGATATTTTCATGAAAATGTAACACACTCGTTTAATTGTACACCTGTTGCAATTGGATTTAAAAAAAATATGACAAGATCTAAGCCAACAGAATTTTACTTAATAGTACCTTTAGATTGCCTTTAGTAGTGAACGCTCTGCCACAGATGGAACAGACAAAGGGTTTCTCCCCGGTGTGAGTGCGCTCATGAATCTGAAGAGCGCTGGCCGAGGAGAAGTTCTTCCCGCAAGCCCTGCAGTTGTGCTGTTTCGGGGTTCGGCGGGGAGGAGCAGATCCAAGCAGGGAGGTCATTCCTGGGCTTCCAACGGAGGGATACGCTGGAGGGATATGTAGAGCAAAGGGTGGAGTCTGTCCCTCGGTTGAGTTGTTTGGTTGGTTGTGCCCATTCATCTCAGTTTTTATCATGCCCAATAAGGTGCTATTAATCAGGCTTGGAGCTGAAAAACAAAGTTGTTATCCTTAGTTATACATAGTATAGGAAGATTGTTTGCTTCTAATGTGTCCTTACACATAGCAAAGCCAACATTGTGCACACTAAACTTAAATAAACTTAATTGTGCAATCATTGTTACATGGCATCTGATCAGAATTTTACCCCGTTCTCTGCTCAGCTGGTATGGCACACTGTACAGACTCTCCTCCTTCACACATAGTTTGCTGGGCTGTATTCCTCTCGGGTCGTGGGCCCCTCCAGCTCCTGACGCAGAGTTTGGAGAATCCGTTTGCTCTCTCTTCACAGAGGCTGCCAACGGCTCTTCGGGTTCGGGCTCATTGTTAACGGTCGGAGATTTGCTCATTCTACCGTCAGAGTTACTCTGTATCGTGACCGCCGTTACACGGGGGGAGCTGGAGGATTCAGACACACTTGGGCTGCCTGCATGGTGACGGTGATTCCCCACCTTTTTCTCCATTAGAGAGCAGTTGAGAGCAAGTTGGCCACTGTCCCTAAAACCATTGGTCATTGACTTAATGCCGAAGGAGTGATTCAGGCTAACGGTGGAGTCAATCATCCTCATTTGGTTCTCGAGCGCTGCTATGCTTGAGACGATGGGCAAGGACTTGGGAGGGGAATAACAGACAGAGCTCAATGATTTGTAGGGGCTTACACCCTCCTCTGCCTTTTCTGCCTCCTCTTCATCCTCCTCCTCCTCATCATCCATTGAAATGTCATCCACGAGGTCATTGTCATTGCTGCTAAGGCTGTCAAAGTTCTTTTCATTGTTTTCCCCAAAATAGATGTTGTCGTCCATCTCCCGCAGCCCGTCCGCCAGCGATGAGTCTGGGATCTGCCCGCCCATGTGCATGCGGATGTGCTGCTGGAGAACGACAGCGTTGGTGAACTTCTTCTGGCAGATGGGACACGAGTGCTGCACCTGGATCGGAGGGTTTTCCCTGTGAACGCCGATGTGGGTCTTCAGGTTGCCTTTGGTCGTGAAGGCCCTGCCACACACTTTACACTTGAAAGGCCTCTCTCCCGTGTGGATGCGGTAGTGCATCTTCAGGGCGCTCTGGCAGCTGAGGACGCGGTGACAGAGGACACACTGGTTGGGGTCTGTAATCTTTTTGTCGATATTCTCCACCAGCTGCTGAAGCTTTGAGGTCTCAGAAGTCTGCATAGAGTTCAACAGGCTGCCGGATGAAAACTTCATCTGATCAGAGTTGAAGAAGAGCGGTGGGGAGCTCGGGACAGAGGAGGCTGGGGTAACGGGCTCTGACGTGGTGGACACACTCGGGGTTGCGGTGCTGGTCGCCACGCCGACTGGGTTGGCCCGCGGCCTCTGGGCACAGTTTTGGGGAAGGTGTACCCCTTCTGTTTTTAGTATGTTGGAGGCTTCATTCTCACGGCTGCAACACGGGGACCCGGCAACAGGAAGAATATGGGACTCACTAGCTACGCGTTCTTGAGACGGAGACACACATTCACCTGAGGCTGGCCGATAGGGAGATTTAATAGATGGTGTTACACTGTCATTTGAGCTTCCCATACTGCCGAGCGTTGAGGCGAGCGGAAGAACGATTGGAGAGGGAATAGTTGCTATAACGGGTTTGCTATCCACCCACGAGGAGCCAGCTTTTTCTGGGGGGAAGGACATTCCGTAGGGAATACCAGAACTTGTTGGCACATTGTCTAGGTACTCTGGCACGGGATACGGGTTCATCTGAACGTGAGGATACTTTTCTTTATGCCTCTGGAAGTGGACCTTTAAGTTCCCTTTCGTGGAGAAGCGATTGCCACAGATGTTACATTTGAAGGGCCGCTCCCCTGTATGGGAGCGCAGGTGGATCTGAAGGGCACTGTCGCTGCCAAACACTTTGGCACAGAACCTGCATTTGTGCTTGAAGAAGGGCTCCTCCGCGCTGGGCCGGGTGTCGAACAGGGATACGCTGGGCAGCTTTCCTTTTCGGTGCTTCATCAGGGCAGCGAGAGGGTCCAGCGCATTTGCTGTGGCGGCGATGCTAGCGAGGGGGTTAGGAAAAATGACACTGCTGGTGGGGCTCTGAGGTAGAAATGGCAGGCTGGAGGGAGAGCTCAGGAGCCTGCTCTGCCCCAGGGACAGTGGGCTGGAGGAGCCCAGTGTCTGAGTGCAGCTGACGGGGCTCGTGTGCACGCCTGTATAGGGAGGCAGCAGTGTGGACGTACTGCTACTGCTGCAGCTGGAGGGGGGCGGGGCCGGGGGCTCCGAGGAGGATGAGGTACGCGTGGTATGTGTAAGGTTTGACCGCCCACATGCGGCCTGCAAGGACAGACTCTGCGACCTCTCAAGCACGGACGACAGAGAAACGGAGGCTTGGCCGTTGACGGCAGACGGCATTGTTCCGGACAGGGGGAGGATGGGTGGAGGGATGAGGCCTGGAGACGGAAAAGGATTAGGAGCGAGAGACAGGGCTCTGGGGGCCGGGTTCAACGCCGCTTGGGTGGGCTGTCTGTTCATGGTGGCTACCTGGCTGCGTATCTGCTCTATAAGCTGCAGCTGATGGACCTGTTGCTGCTGCAGAGCCAGTAGGTGCTCCAGGATCACTGGGATGGTGTCAGAGGCCGTTTTCCCTCCAGGATCACCGCCACCTATTCCCTGGGAAAACTGAGCGACAGCCACTCTGGTGCTGTGAAGGATCTCCAGTGTCACATTTGTACTCGGCATGCTGTATTTGCCAGCAGCTGACCTTTGAGGGGAAACGGAGCCAGTTGAATCTGGGGCCTGGGGACTAGAAGTCGCAGTGTGCTTGTCCTGGAGCTGATTCTCGAACTCCATCGGTTCCTCCGGCTCCCTGTCCTGCTCGAGAACATCCGAGCTGTCGTGTTCGTTCAAGAGGGTCTCTCCCAACTCAAGGCCCCCGTCAAAAGAGTCTGCTGTGGTGGAATCACTGGGGGCCACACTAGAAACCGGGGAAGCTTCGACCGGGGAGTCCTCAAGAGCGGGCATCCTCTCGTCGCCCTGCACTATCAACACCAGGGGGTCTTCGACGCAAACTTTTTGGTGGTCGCAAAGTTGGGCCCAAGTGAAGAATTCGGCACAGCACTTCTCACAGATGTGTGTTTCCTCACTGCTACTGTGGTGGCTCTGACCTCCGATGAGGTCCTCTCTCTGTGGGCCTTCCAAGATGCCTGAAAAAAAAGAGAAAGATGTAAAAAAAAAAAAAGTTGTAATTAATTACAAAATAAATGAAAGTACAACTTAACAAAAAATATTTAACATTTAAATTTTTATATGAAAGTTACAAGAAGGTTTACAAGAAACTGTGCATCGTGTTACTAATTTTTGATAGAATTATTGCGTGAATAGACATTGTTTTTGGAAACAGCAGGCCACCTACACCTATTGGGTGTAACAATTAAATAAAATCTTCAATGATTACGTGATTAGCTTTGTTTCCACAATGATGCATTGAATCTTTAACATGAAACAAAAACAATATAGAGACAGTAAAAGGGAAACAGTAATCAATATCATATTGATTTGAAAAAGCTTAAATCTCAAATGGGTATTTTTCCACTACCACAGGTTATTAAAATGGCACAAAGATTCACAGTTACCTAATTTAGTTCAACATAAAACTAGTATAGAAAATTGAATATTTCCTACAATTTCAATTACCTCTTACTTTTCAGAGAGCCATTCCATTATGTGAAATTTTGAAATTACTACACTTGAATTAAGTCTATAAAATTGGAGGCACTTTGTACACACAACTCCGTATTTATTCACCTTTCACACATTTGTCCACCTATATTTCACACCGCCTATGTTTGTTTGTCTTCTGTTCATTGAAGTTAACGTGTAAATGTTCCTGTTGAAAGATTCAGCCCTGTTACATCTGTTCATGTTTTGCCCCATTAGAAATACCATATGAAAAAAAATCTGGTAAACTAATAGATTATTCAATAATTACTACTTGTAAGTGGATCTATTGTTTAAAAATTGGGCTAAATATTTAACCAGCATTTTTGGTCACAGGATGGAGGAAAGGGTGGCAAATGTCTTTTTTGAAAAAAAGATAAACGAATTAAAAAATAAGAGCAATAAATAGCAATAGCAACTATTATTATATTATATTATTTGACAACATTTTGCGCGTGTGTGTGTGCGCGCACGGGTGTGCATGTTCGTTTATGTGAGTGTGTGTGTGTGTGTGTGTGCTCGCACGCGCGTGCACGCACACGTGTATGTGCGTATGTGTGCCACGTACTATCAAGTACTAGTAAAAATATCAGCATTTTTGTGCTAAGAGAAGAAATCTGTACAGTCATTGTGTATGTGCGTGTGTGTGTGTGTGTGTGTGTGCATGTGTGTGTGTGTGTGTGTGTGTGTGTGTGTGTGTGTGTGTGTGT
>JAODLI010061275.1:0-15189 GCA_027575585.1 Percopsis omiscomaycus | reverse complement strand
AAACGCATTGTGTCCTCCTATTTAAACTCCATCAAACGAACACGCGGAACTGGTGAACTGAGACCCAGATTCCTTTAGCACATATTTATATGCTGTTATGTAATGCTATTATTAAAGAAGCAGTATATTTGGGGTCACAATCCCTCAAGAACCTTCTTCATGGTCAAAACGCTTGAGAACGACTAGGCTATATAATACCACTGACACATGGACTGTATGAAGCCTACAGAGAGAGTGTGTGCAAAGGAATGAGGATATCTGAGATACATGGGACAGTGGCCAGACATGAGAGCTCTCCTACCCCCCACCCCCAAACGATGAAACACTCCTCAAATTAATAAGCAAGAAGACCTTGGACTAGCCAACAATGGAAACACTGTATCTAGTTACATAGATTCTTTCATCTCATCAATACAGACGAGTGGTGTTTTTGTTATGGAATTCTGTTGACCACTTGAGCATCACCGGAGATAAACAGGCTTACTAGAATGTTCCAGAAAGAAGCTATGTATCTATTTGATATGAGGATGTTCATAAGAAAACAGAGCGATCACATGGTCCTGAATAAATACTTGCTGAGCACAGTTTCAATAGTATGAAACACTGATGTTGCTTTTGTTCCTGATTCATCATCAAGTTTACCCCAATGTAATTAGTAATAAATACATAGTTACAATTGAGTCCTTGCCTTTTTTTTAAGCTTGATGAGTGAATGTTTTGAGGGCAAGAGGAATTGGAATTGGAAAATCAATAATAAATCAATAATCACAAAAACTACTGTTTGTTTGTCCAAATTGTATTGTAAATTATAATTAAACTGTTTTAACCATTGGTGTGACCACTGGTAATAAATTAAGATAGATAATTGAATAATAATTTATTCAGTTATTAATGAACATATTTTCCTAAACCCCACACAAAACCCCAACAGACATTTACAGAACGTATTATTTACAGAATTATTTAAATTAAATCATTATAAAATATTGACATTGAACAAAATTCCCATAATGAGAGTATGCTTCTCAACCATGGAATACAATGTTGTGAATGTTAACTGGTTAAAATAAACAGGCCTACCTTGAATAACACAAGTTGTTACCAGAAATATCCAAAATTCGGTGGTGTCCATGGCCAAATCAGCGTTGCCAGTTTTTCGGTAGTATAGGAAATTCCCAGTGTATGAGTGAGTGAAATATGCCTCTGCCCCCTAGATTGCTGGTGTCCTGAGTCTGTGTAGCAAGATCTCAGTGCCGGGTCCAGTGAAGACACCATGCGTTACGTCCAATGAAACCGAAGGTCAGACTCCTCGGTCCTGTCGTGGATGCAGAACAGACCACTCAACACAAATGGCTCGCCTGCAATTTTTTTTTCCAAACCCCGTGTGGCTACTACTCTCATTTGCTTACACTAATTCTGACTTCCGTCTGAATCGGTGCCTAGATGAACTCCCATGCGTTGTAGAGCCTAGCGGGGATAAAGCAGATTAACTCGTGGGCAGATTATTTCCGAGATAGCCTACCCGCAGTCCACACAACTATCTGTGGCTGTGTGAGCTCAGCAAACAAAGGTTTAATCTGGAACTCGACTTTGGGCATTTTACTAGCCAGTTTTTGCAGGCTAAATTAAACTAAAATATTGCTAAAAACTTATAGAATTTGAAGTGTAGGCCTATCACTGTAGTTAAGGCTAAGCAGAATTTATTCAATAGGCTATTTATTCATTTATTTTTAATGTAGGCCTATTTATTATCAATTAATTTGCCACAAAACACAGCTGGAGAGTTAGCTGTGATGAATGTAAACTGTGAACGTTAGGATAAATCCATACAGTAGCCTAGGCCTATAGAGACAGAGTTGTGTACAAATATTCATAAGGGTAAGGGTAAGATATATTTACGTTAGGCCTATGAAAGTAGCCAGAATACAGAATAAAAACGCTTAACGTATGATGTTACCAATGTGAAATGTATTTTATATATCTTCATCATGTTACAGATATCGCAAGTTCCCTACCTAGGCCATAGGTATTTGCTTCTACTTCGTCAAATTCCATTAATGCCCACTTAGTGGAGACATTGCGCTGTATACAATTTTAGAAGTTTCTGATAAAGAAAGGAAGACATGTTCGACCCCCATCATTATACATTACTGAGAAAATCAATAGAATTTTTAGGAGTGGATACCATTACAGTTATAGGGGACAACTAATCTACAATCCACAACATGGTAATGCAGGAGGCATCACGAGGAGGAAACAAGGTGAGGAGGACAGGAGAGGAGGGACCCGGAAGGTCAAAACGTGGCGCTATATAAAGTGATGACGAGGTCTGTGTTTTAACTTCTGCTCCTCGGGCTGCCTGGCAGTGCCTGCCCTGTGTTCTGCAACACGCTGCGCACAGGCACACACACACGTGTTCGCGCACACGCACTCACATACTGCAGAGCAGAGTCAGCAGCATGTGGTCCTCCCCGTTACCCCCCCCCCCTCCCTCCCTCTCTTCCACCTTGTCTCAGAAATGAATGCTCTGCAGTGCTAGCTAGAACACTAAGCTAAGAGGAGACCGTCATAAGTGGATACAACAACAACCAGGCCTAACCAGAGGTAAGACTCTAATACATTAAAGGCTTTTTTACATTCAGCTGTTAGGATGAGGACCAGGATAACATCAGAGGGCACCATTCATGTGGAATGTGGAATATACTAGATAGCTATTCAGAGCACGGTTTATTAAAAATTCAAACTGCAATCTGCATAGACGTGTTATATTAGGCTATAAAACAAAGAAAAAAAAGCATATTGTGTAGTGTTATTGTTTAAAACAGGACAGTTGTGAACGAAAAAAAAGGTTGGATATTAAAGCTAGGGTAGGCAATTCTTTTATAAAACATTATTTGTTTTAGAACGCAAGATTTGGAAGGCTGATCAAAAAGAATACATGTGCATTTCTGCAGTGCTTGTCCACTGCTAAAAACACCACTGTCTTATAATTAATAAGTAAGGGACTGAAAGAAGCATTAAATCTTTTGAAAAGCAAGTATACATTTTGCATACATTTGAGCTATGATGTACTCATTTTGGGGGTTGTATGTCACGTTGGTGTTTGACACTTTAACAACTATAATGTTTATTTTTTGCTTACAAATAACTTGAGATAATACATACACAAACAAATACATGTTTATTTGTCTTTGTTCTGTTAGGTCTGTTTCCATGCTGATTTAGTGTACATTAACAGTTTGAGAGTATCTGTTATTTTTGTTTGTTTATTTGTTAGTTTTTGTCCTTCACCAGGTGACGCAGCATCATGGTCCAGTTTCTGTTTGTCTCTGCAGTATTGGGAGGTGACAAAAAGCTTTTCCACAAACTTCTTATTTTCATTCTGCCACAAATAGTTCCTATGCCTTGATTTAGTTCATTAGCTTTTCGAATGTAGAAAAGAGGGGGACAGGACGGTCTAGTGGTGGGCCGGATAGGTTAGTGGTTAAGGGGGTTGACTCCCACACAGGTTGTGAAAGGTTGTGGGTTGGATCTCCATCAAGCCTGGCCTATCTGTAAGCACCCTTGAGATGTCTCACCCCTACCTGCTCCTTAATACTTGTACTCACTGTAAGTCACTTTGGATTAAAGCCTCTGCTAAATGATAAAAAAAGATCCCTCTAGCTATGCTAAACCAAATGTAAGCCATATAAATAATACACAAGACACAGTATATGTTAATACATTTTTATTATTAAACGACAGTAACCAGTAATTATCATCTTATACTATATTGTTATATTTATTTGATTGTTAATGTGCTTGTGTAACAGCACTATCTATGGTCTATCTCACCTCTCTCTCTCTCTGTTGGGCCTCAGTGTTGCTGGTCCCGGTGCAGTGTGACCTGGTCACGGTGTGCGTTGAGGATGACGAGGACCTGAGGGTGGACTGTAACATCCAACCCAAGTCCAGCCGGATCAACAGCTATGAGTTCTCCTGGTCCAGCGGGCCCAAGGAGCACCTGATCCACACCAACGTGTCGGGCTCAGCCGCCGAAAAGCAGTTCAAAGACCGCAGCTACGTGGAGGAGCTCGAGCCACACGGCTACCGAATGACGCTCACCGGCTTCACCCACACGCTCCCTCACAACACCACCTTCATGTGCAAGATCTCCGGGGTGGTGGCCTCTATCTATGTGGAGAGAGGTATGTGTTGAATGGATAAGAAAGACAGCGAGTTGGAGTGAAGGCGGCAAAGAACAACAACTTTATAAAATAAAGGAGTTTTTATTTTATTTTATTTGTCATTTGTGTTCGCACAAATGTTCTCTTCTCTTCGCAGAACACCTGGTACCATGCTCCGCTGTCAGCATGTTTCTCAAGAGCTCCTACTCCTGGATAGTTGGTGTTCTTCTTCTTCTCTTCTGTCATGCAAACAGCTGGCATCTGTCTTTACGCTGACACAGACACACAGGGACTTGTAAATCTGCCTAGGCGAATGATACACTTTCCGGTGATGTTGTGCAAATTCATAGGTGAAGTAATTTAGGCTACTAATTGTAAGTCGCTTTGGATAAAAGCGTCTGCTAAATGCTTAAATGTAAATGTAAATATGACATTCCCAGGAATCCATTGCAGCAGTATTCTGTGCCAATCTCTCCCTGTTGGCTTCAGGATGTCCTAGGATGCTTTTTCAACATAGCTTGTATAAGGAATGAAATGTAAATATTCAATAGGGTTTATGAGTAAACTGTTGTGGCACAAAAGTATTTTCTGTATGGAGCAGAATTTATTTTACGTTTGCATACATATGAATCTATGTATGAATATATTTTGCAGACAGCACTGTAGTGTAAGCTAGGCCTATACATTACAATAACCATGAATTACTGTTACATTCTGTTGTAGTTGGTAATTATATGTCAAATCAGTACAAAATTAAATACATTTAATTACTCATTGTCTTTCTATGCTATATTTGTGAAATTATGCGTGGGAGTATTTTAAATTAAAGACACGAATAAGCAATTAAAAATGTTTCTTTGCCTTTTGAGGCTTCGGTAGCTTCCGGCAACATTATCCCCCTACTAAACGATGGCGGCTTCTATGGGTAACAGTAAGAAAGCAGAATTATCTAAAGCTGAATATCTGAAACGGTATTTATCTGCTGACGAAGATAACAAGAAAGCAAAAAAGAAGGCTAAAAAGAAGCGTGATAAAGCTCCCGAGAAAGGGTGAGTATGGTATTTAATACATGTGTTGCCTTCTATTTACGAGCACGTTAGCCGAGACAGCTAACGTCATACAGCTCTGGCCTGCATGTGAACGCATGTAAATGACCCATTCTTTCATATTTTCTATTATTCAAGGCTAAAGATAGTAGATGATGATATAGACTGGAAGCAGACGGTCAGCAAATCAGATGTGGAGAATGAAGATGATGACGAGGAAGCTCCAGTGGTAAGATTTGCTAACATTACTGCTGCCTTGAAGCTTGTTTACAGCGACTGCAACGTAACACTTCCTCAAGTGCCATCATTTCGCGAGTGCGTATTGTTTATTTTTCTTTTGTTTAGTCTGCACGTTGGTGACAATTCTGTGACTCTGTACAGAATCTCTGTTTTGAGTGGTCAACTGCAGTTTTCTTGCTGTGCTATTGGTATGCAACCATTAAACTTTACAGGCTTGTGTTTGACCCCTCAGATTGCTGAAATGATCGATGAGCGGCCAGAGGAGGTGAAAAGGCTGGAAGCCTTCAGGACCAGCAGCAAGTGGAGAATTTTGGGAGGTACATGAGTTCTTAAGTGTATGTAAAGTAAGGAAGGAGGTAGCAATAGATAGAAACATCTAAGCTGTCTTCTTCCCTGATAGCTGATGAAAACGAGTTGACAGAGGATGGGGAGGAACCTGGAGTATCCAGAGGGACCCGCCATGACTCACCTGAGCCCACATCAAGTACGAGGCCCAGACATGATTCACCAGAGTCTGTCAGAAAGCGCCAGCAGGTCTCTTTAGACACGTCTCCTCCCAGGAAAGGGCGCCATGATTCTCCTGACGCCTCTCCTCCGAGAATTTCTTCAGGGCGACCTCAGAAGGTGCACAGCGGAGGTAAGCTTGGAGTCGACCCTAATCACTAACCTATCCTGCCTCCATACAATCAACACCATTTTATTTATTATGTTGTTGTGGTATGTGTGCGTGTGTGTGTATATGTACGCATGTATGTATGGAACACAACAGCATTCTTAAAGCATTCTTCTTAATTATTGCTTTAAACAAAAGCAAAGCAAAGCCTAACTTTACCCAAGCGTTGTTTATTAACTGATGGTTGACTCACACATTTTGTCAATGCAGTATATGGTGAAGTGTTCAACCGTTTTGATAATGTTCATCTTCAGATTCATCCCCAGTCAGAAGAAACCCCAACTTATCCTCAAGTGAGAAACGTTCCACTAATTCTCATCAGCCACCGCTGGCAAAGAGAGCTCAGAAAAGACACGACTCGGATTCGGACCAGTCACCTCCACGGAAAAAGACTGTGAAGGGTAAAGCGTCAGACTCTGATCAATCTCCACCAAGGAGGCGGGACAAAACGGGTAAAGGCTATGATTCTGACCAGTCACCTCCCAGAAGAAGACTAAAACATGGCCGGGACTCTGACTCCGACCAGTCACCACCCAGGAGGAGAATAAAGGGCGGAGATGATTTGTCACCCCCTCGCAGGCCTGGCCATTCACAGGTGGGTACATTTACATTACAGCTTTTACCCAAAGCGACTTACAATTAGTACATTTGTCAACAGTTGAACTGGTTAACCACCAGTTTTGCAAGCAGATAACATTCTCCTAGAATAAGGACAGCATCATGTAACAGGTTACTTTACCTATGCATTTGCACAACATTACTCAAAGGTTTATAATTTGCTCCTCAAAACAGTCAATAATTACAATAATCGAAAGTTATCATTCACTCTTCAGTCAATAATTGCTAAACTGCAAAGTGCTTAGAGCTAATCTAACAGAGTAGTAGTTTGTTTGATTAAAACCCATCATGTATTATTCACTGAGATGGAAGATTGTGATTAATTCCTTGGATTACATTTCTTTAGGGACCAAGGATGCTTTCTGGAGGAAAGGCAGGTCTGGTTTCAATAGATATTTTAAGGAAAGAACAAGAGGACAACAGACGCAGAGAGAAGAAAAACCAGCCACTAGAAGGTCTGCTCTCATTTTCACTTTCTACTTCACAACACCTCCTGGCACACATGCTTTCTGTTTAATTTAAAGCTGCAATCCGCAAACCTATTTCTTTAAAATATTTTACTTGTCGTTTGCCAACGTACTTAGCTGCTATTGCTAATTTGACGTGCTCTCTGGTGGCGAACATTATGTAAGAACTACAAAAACATCTAGAGCATCTCGAGTCACTCGTGACACTAGCTGCAGATCCAATCTTATTGGTCGATAGCGTTCAACCACTTCTTTTCTGGTGCATCCACTTCAGTGTGTGTGTCCTGTAGGTAGTGTCTCAGAAAAGTGTCACTCTTTGTGTTGTATTTATGCTATAAATTCAATAACATTATAAGTTGATGAACAAAGAAATTCTGGATAATTGATGGATTGTCGCTTTAACTCTTGCAGTTACACAAATCAGCCTTCCTTGACTGAGTGGTTGTTGTTTTATATTCCTGCTCTCACCAGAGGAATCACGTAATGCCCAGACTGTGTTCCGAGACAAGAGTGGTAAGAAGAGGGATTTGGATACGGAGCGAGAGGAACAGAGGAAGAAAGCCGGAGAGAAAGCGGCAAAGGATGAAAAATATGCTCAGTGGGGAAAAGGGTAAGGGGCCTGTTTAGGTCGAGGACGCAGTATAATATCGTAAGAGAAGAAGTGCTTCGAGTAAAAGGCCGCACCACCATTGTGTTTGAATGCAAATCTGAGGCACAGGCATGCAGTATCAGGGAGTGTTGAATTTGTAAACTCGTAACATAAACGATGAGCTGAGGCAGAAAATAAGGGTTCTGGGAGTGCTATAAAACAGTCGAGGAGTGTAACTGGCGGTAGGGCTTCACCTGAAAGTAGTTCCTCTTAACGGATGGATATCATGGTTGGAGGCAAAAACGATGTATGGAAATATCCTGGCCCAACTGTATAGCTTACACACTCGCACGTTAAGCACTAAAATGTGATATCTTCATCTACAGGCTTGCTCAAATGCAGATGCAGCAGGAAAATCTTGAGGATGCGCTTCTTGTGGTCGATAAACCACTGGCGCGCTACCGTGACGACGAGGACCTGGATCGCATGCTGCGGGAACAGGAGAGGGAGGGAGACCCCATGGCTGCTATGCTCAGACGTAAAAAGGAGCGCAGTTCTCAACTGAAAGGTGTTAAAGGTTAGTGACAAGACAACACCATACACCAAACACCAACGCCATTCCTCAGTTCAGTTTAAGCTTGATGTCCCTTCTATGCAAGCGTGTCTTGCAACTTTTACTTATGAAAACACAGGCACATCACAGTACATGGTACAGTATATATAATGTTTTTCCTATTCTGTTTATGGTTGTTTGTCATGCATATGTTTATAATGTTACGTTATGCTATTCAGAGAAGTCACTCATTGCTTGCAGCTTTCCTGCCAGGTCAAGAGTTTTTAGAAACCACTAACAGACAATATTAGGAGTTATAAAACATGAATGCAGTAATCGACATTACCACCATGAAATGGAGAGGAGCATTATTCACATCTATATCTGGTTCCTTTGCAGAGAGACCCCGGTATAAAGGCCCGATGCCACCTCCCAATCGTTTCAACCTTATGCCAGGCTATCGCTGGGATGGCGTCAATAGGTACAGACGTGTGTGTGTGTGTGTGTGTGTGTGTTTTTGAGTTCTTGTCGGATCTCACTTGTTTCTACATCAGATGCTCACACCACATTTTGTTTGTGTCTTAGGTCAAATGGGTTTGAACAGAAGCGCTACACCAGGATGGCAGATAAAAGGGCTCTGCAGGAGGAAGCTTACAAATGGAGTGTGGAAGATATGTAATGACACTGGAGTCACTGAGCTGAGAGGGAAGACAAAGATTGACCCTCATTATGGAACAAGACAACCTAAAAGGCTTAAATATACAGTAAATGCAACATGGAACTTTTAAGGGACTTGTTCATCTTGCCAGTGAGCTATGTTGCTGCACATCATATTTTAGGCCAATGCAGTGATAAACGATTGGTGTAACTGTACATAGCTGTGAAATGAAAGCATATTTGTAATGCTTTTATAACTTCTAATGATTTAATGTGGAGTCAAGATGGATGTGGTTCTTTTTGGTTGATTTATTAAATCATATCTTTGTATAATTGTGTGCCTTGTGTTATATTTGTATGCTGCTTAAATTTGGTATTTTTTACTGCTGTGCAGTAAAGGAATTGACATTGAAATTCACACTGGAGCTGTATTGTGAAAGTATATAAACACGATACAAATAATAGCCTCCATGATTCTGAGCTTGAATATTAGAGCGACATCTTGCGGACGTCCGAGAGTATATCATTCAATTTTGAGTAGGAACCTTTATCGGGGGAACTTCAATATTCGTTACGGAATGTTTTGATTGTTGCGCTCATTGGTACGCTTTCATTTGTTTATCTCGACTAGTATGTCTCGAATCATTCGGCGACGTGGAAGCTTGTAGAATTACCACAAAGTGAACGGAACAATTACTTGGTGGTGGTAAACATGAGCGAGTGGAGTTC
This sequence comes from Percopsis omiscomaycus, assembly GCA_027575585.1. Taxonomy (NCBI): domain Eukaryota; kingdom Metazoa; phylum Chordata; class Actinopteri; order Percopsiformes; family Percopsidae; genus Percopsis; species Percopsis omiscomaycus. Next base: position 5,451 of record JAODLI010061275.1, on the reverse strand, counting down.
AATAGCGAAATTTTACGACCCGTTGAAAGCAGGCAGTATAGATGGCACAGACGTGGAGCCCCATGACCGTGCGATATGGAGGGCTATGTTCGCACGCTATAAGCCCAATAAAGGTGTGGTGGGAGACCCTCTTCTAACGTTATTTGTCGCCCGTTTAAATCCCCAGACAACGGAGGATAAGTTGCACGAAGTTTTTTCTACGTTTGGAGACGTCAAGCGGGTGAGACTGGTGAAAGATATTGTAACGGGCTTCTCCAAACGATATGCATTCATTGAATACAAAGAGGAGCGGTCTGTTGTCCGAGCCCGCAGAGATGCCAATAAGTTGGTGTTGGACCAACAGGAAATTTTTGTGGATTTTGAACAAGAGAGGGTCCTCAAAGGGTGGGTTCCGCGACGGCTCGGTGGCGGACAGGGAGGGAAGAAAGAGTCTGGACAGTTGCGTTTCGGTGGAAAAGACAGACCTTTTCACAAGCCCATCAACGTTGGGGTCAGCTCAATGCAAGAACAGACAGGCGGCGGGAGAGAGTGGGACAGAGGCCCCAGAGAACGAGAGGACCGGCACCGAGAGAGGGACAGAGGACCGTCTCCGAGAAGACGCCGTGATAGGGAATCGGAGTGGGGGAGCAGGGGAAGAAGGGACGAAAGGGATTACAGCAGAGATAAAGACCGGAGTGCCGACAGAGAGAGGGACGAAAGAAGACGCTCTGACAAGTACATGCACAGGGACAGGAGATGAGACCGTTGACAGCACGAGATCAATATAATCACTGCTGGAATCCCCAAAGACAAATCTCTGCCACAGGCCGAGATCATATTTGCCTTTTACTTAGCAGCAGTGTCTGCTATTTCGCATAAACATAACATAAACACTTTTCACTTATGTTCACTTGTGCTGAAATTAAACGATTTTTCTAAGCTTTTAATTGCAAGTTTACAATTTTATGTCCAAAGAAAAAACGGCATTCTTTGACTCATCAGGTCTTATGAATAACACATTATTTAAGAATGACAACTGTTGACTTATTATTTACACATACAAACAAACACACAGATGGGAAGTGGTTGTGGTAACAATGTGTTCCATTCTAGCAGAGTAGACCATTATCAGTTTTTGTCAATAATAGCCTAACTGCGACCTAAATAACTAGCTATTACCTCTATTATGTATATACTATATATGTTTATATCAGTTTTGGCAACAGTAACATCAGTATTGTATATTTATACACTTTAAATTTTTAGAAAACTACTATGCCTTGGATTATAATATCAGGCATTGAACAAGCCAGCTGGTTTCTTCAGTAGACCTGTACTCTAAATCGAGGTAGCAGTCATACATTATTTGTAATGAACTATTGCTTTTTGGTTGTGGTTGACTGTCCAGCCCGGGAGGCGGTCACTCTTCCAGGACACTTGGGTTTTACTACAGGCCACGCGGGGTACATCTGCCTCTGGACTGTCTCGAACTCTATCCTGCAAATCAATACACAGATGCTGAGTTATTGTCCAAATCGTGTATGTTTAAGATACAATCCCTTACATTGCGTTTTTTTTTTACTTTCCAGCACAGTGTTTAGAATGTATTAGCCGTGGAAGAAATGACACCATATCTATGATTCCCCTGGCTATTGAAGGAAAGCATTTGGTGTCAATAATCATATATTGAACAATAATTGAATCGCAACAATAAATGCTGTACTATTACCCTTCTCTGACCTAAATCTCAAGTGTGTATAAAAAAACAGAATTGTGAACCTAAGGTTTGTATGACATGTTTGCGTTCTTACACCATAGTACGCTGCATATGTGTTTTGTTGTCAGATGAACTCTCACCTGAGGGCAGGATTTAGGGCAATGTTGTCTGGCTGTGGGAGGGCAGGGGTCGTCCTCCTGTACTGGAGGGAAGGAGCGGGGAAGTCCTTTTGGTAGAGAGACAGCAACTCTTCCTCCTTTTCTGTTGCTTCGCTAAGGCCTTTCCTCTGACTGGTGCTGTCTTCATTATCATCTCCCAATGGCTCCTTCTCCGATTTCCCCTTTTGGTTTGCTGTTGTGGCCCATGGTGGACCCTGTGCAGCATGCAGGAGGTCCGGCACCTTTAGGGAGGGCTGTAAGGCCCGGTCACCTGTAGGGTAAGTAAATAGTATAGATCAATGGTTCTCAAAGTGGGGGTGGGGGCCCCTTAGGGGTCACAAGATGATAATAATGATGAAGATTTAGAAATATATATATATATGGGAGTTATGCAACCAGTAATGCCAGAACTCCCCAAAATCTCTCATCATTACTAATCATAATATATAAATAGATAAATACATCTGCACATTTGTTTGGAAGTTCCCATGAAATGGCTTGTTTCCTATTGAAACAGGAGGTTAGGATGGGGCGTGTTGAGGGAATCGACTTGTTTCTACACTAGCCATTAGCATTCAAGATGTGTTACACACACACACACACACACACACAAACCCACCCCACATCTAAAAATCCTTTGACTGGTCCTGAACATACACGTAACACATTCTTCTCAGACATGCACAGACCGCACACATATTTATTCCAACAGCTGCTGACACAGCACACGGGACTGATTAGTGACTGATTAGACTGAATATTTGTGTTACCATGCAGACCTCTTTTGTGTTGTAACCCTGCCTTAGGACAGAAAGCTATACGAGATGTGGTGTCCATTTTCACCGGAGTGTCTGGATAGAGCAGTAATCCTGGGAATGAAAAGATTGATGGACACGAGAAGGTGCGAAATATTTACATTTCACAGTTTTAGTCATTTAGCAGATGCTTTTATCCAAGTGATTCAAAAATTATCTATAAGTATCTACATTTTTTAGTAGTCGGATAGTAGGGTTCACAAACAACTGCTTTTTGGAGGGGTCATGCGGGTCAAAATGTTTCAGAACCACTGGGTTAGAGAATGGAGGGACACTCTTGGCTCTACTGTTGAAAACAACACCTACCTGCAACCGTAGGTAGCTCTCCTCTGTAGGGTCGGGCACGTAACAAGTGTTTGTGGTGCGGACGTGTCTGTACCATGTTGGCATTTTGGATGAACATTCTGTCTGCGGGCACCTGACTGTGCTGTCGGCTCATTTGGCATAGCCAGCTCCACAGTATGTTAAACACGTAAAGGTACTGGATATTAGAAGTACAAGTGAGATTACCAGTTACTCAATGGATTTTTACAACTCGAAGAAAACACTATATTGTAAGCCTTTAGAGCAACCAACAGCATTTAAAAGCTTCAACTAAATAAATGTAATAATCAATTCTTAATAGTCATGCTAAATATCACTTACCTCACATTTAGGAGAACATAAACACTTATGGTCCAGTAGAGCGTCAGATTTTCTTGCATTTGTCAATGCCCTGTGTGTATGAGCGCTTGTCAGTGTCTGTGCATGTTTATGTGTGTGTGGTTCTGTGTAATTCAGTCTCTACATAAAGATACTTTGAGCTTGTTTGCTCCAGTTGTCATGGTGTCCCATTCTTCTACAGTGAGTGACAAGTACGTGCTGTGTTCCATTTGTACAATAAAGCAGTCGGCATGCAATAATAATACACAAGGCTTTAGCTGTGAGAGAAGATTGGTGGGGTGTGATGATTCTGGGTTTGGGTACACATTTTGTTGTGTGTATTTTGTATGGAGATAATTACAGAAAAAATGTCTGCTCTTTTACCATTACAGATAATATATTGGAACAGTTTCATTAGAGACCTCAAAAACATATTCATACCTGCAAAAAAATAAGTAGCATGCATGCTAACACAAGCATTTGCAGGCATTGAAGAATGCATGGGGGGTTGCGCACTGGCATTTAGCTGCTTTAGACTTTTGATTCGCATTCAATAATGTGTCCGCCCCATGCTTTTCTGGCACAAGTCCAATTTATATTTTTTCAAATATCCGACGATCTGAATTGGCCTGAACAACTTGAAAACTTCACTACACATGACACATCATAACAATGTGGTAAAAAAATTGATTTTCTATTTGTTATAAATCTTGCATAGCTATGCAAAATAAGGTAACAAGCAGGCTTGGTTGTTGCTGGTAGATCATCTCTGATCACCAAACGTATCTTAATTCAGCATGCATGTCCCAAATAGATTAAATTATATTATAAAATAGATTAGGGAGGCACTGCATTTCTCATGACATAATGTTTCCTATAATATTAATTAATTTATGTTACATAAATCAATTACTAATTAAGTACAAACGATGCAAAAATGAAATCAGATTAGAAGGTGCTAAGGAAAAAAAATATTGGTTGAAAGGATTTTTAAAAAGTCCAGCAGCAGTCCTCTGTCCCCATAGTAACAATAGTCGATCTTGTGTGTAGAGCCGTGTGTAACCTGGGTTGGGACTATACAGATTTTAGGGACAGCCATTCCAAGTAAAAATCTCGTCGCCATAGCGGTTAAACCGCTTATATTAACGAGGTATTATTACTTGTTGAACGTTGGGCGTCTGATCGTGGTGGATTTACATCGTAGCCTACAATGTTTGGGTAATAACTTCGTGTGAATCGTTCGTACAGTCTGGACAAACTCTCAATATCTACGCCTCTGCCTTCCCTTTCACAGCCTGTCCGGAAGTTCTAGGATAACTGAGAAAAAAGCATGAAAAAGTAGTTGCGGAAAACCTCTATTCATTTTTCCGAGGATTTAAAAAGCAGCTACTTTCTTACAGACAAACAACGTGTCTGAAAAAAGAGGTGTTTTTTTATTTTTATCAATGGGTCTTCCGACGCTCGAGTTCAGTGATTCTTTTCTGGACAGTCCAGAGTTTAGAGAAAGACTGCAGTGCCATGAGATAGAGCTGGAACGCACCAACAGATTTATAAAGGACCTCATTAAAGACGGAAATATGCTCATATCTGCTATGAAAAGTAAGTATGAAAACGTGTTAAGAATAAAGTAGGCGGCGTTCTACTGTTGATTTATTGCGTATATTATTCGTGATAATATTAGGCCATATAAGACGTAACTTGCCGTTATCTTTTCTATTTGTATGCTACAGCAGTGTCTTTTAATTGTGTATTACACACAGGTAACCTTAACGTTAGACGTGTACTGTACGTAACGGGCGTATACATTTGTGGATGGCATTACCTAACACCGTTGCTTAAATATCAGTTGATGATGTAATGACTTTGAATGACTTAGAATAGACTTTGGACCAGAGGTTGCAAATATGCAGCGCTTGTCTGAAAGTGTAATTGTGTTGGTTGGTTTCATTTGTCATTTAAGAGCAACAATTAAAATACATACACTAGTGTGTACATGGTTTCTGAGATTGGATGAGCTGTCAATCAACCCTGTCTACATCCTCTCTCTCTCTCTCTCTCTCTCTCTCTCTCTCTCTCTCTCTCTCTCTCTCTCTCACTCTCTCTCTCTACCAATACTTAAATAAATACTCATTTTTAAAAA
>JAODLI010061264.1:0-15192 GCA_027575585.1 Percopsis omiscomaycus | reverse complement strand
GTCTGTCTGTCTGTCTGTCTGTCTGTCTGTCTGTCTGCCTGCCTGCCTGCCTGCCTGCCTGCCTGCCTGCCTGTCTGCCTGTCTGTCTGTCTGTCTGTCTGTCTGTCCACCCACCTGTGAGTCTGTCAATACGTTGCTCCATCTCTCTGTCCCTCAGTGTGTGTGTGTGTGTGTGTGCGTGTGCGTGTGTGTGTCTCCAGCCTCGAGGCTCTCACCAGGGTTTTATTTCAGACTGAATCGACGCCCTGTAAGACGAGTCGTAGTGAGCAGATCGGCGGAGGCTCCGGGGAGAGAAGGGGGCGCCTGGCCAGATTTCATCCCAGGGAGGGTGCAGTGTTCTGGGGCTAGGAGAGGCCCGGGGGGCCCCTGAGCAGGACGGATAGACGGATGGGTGGATCCACTGACTGATGGTGTTCCCCCGAGGCAAAGAGACACAGATCACAGAAAGGAGAGCAAGAGGGGGGGGCAGTTAACTATTTAATGTCACGCAGTCAGGTGCAGAATTATGCACACACACACACACACACACACACTTGTTGGATAGTCTTGACCTAAAACTTGAATAGCAAATGACTGTTTATTATGACATTAATTCATGTCACGTGTGTACACGCACACACACACACACACACACACACACACACACACACACACACACACACACACACACACACACACACAGTAAAACAAGCATATATTTTAGATTAATATTTTTGTGATTATGTGGTTTGTGTATGCAGGTGTATACCTGTGTGTGTGTGTGTGTGTGACTTGGGAAATATTCCCTGTGAGTAGTTAGTCTGTTGCTATGGATACCGGTGAACAATTAGCAGTGGCATGTCTTTTAATCCCGACTAAATCAAATCAGAACAGACCACATTATTTCCATTTGGATTATCTTAATTACAGTTAGCTGCAAATATAGCCCACTATTACTACTATTGTCTCTGTCTCTCTCTCTCTCCCTCTCCCTTAGTTTCTATCTCATTCTATCTCTCTCACTTACTAATAAGCGGTGCCGGCAAACCGCGCAGCCTTTGAATCGCTAAATATAGTTCCTCCCCCCTCTTTAAGTAGGCTATTTCATTAAGGCGAGAAAGGGAAAGTACAATTTTGGCAAGTGTAATCCTACATGTCAAATTATAGCAAGATCAAAGAAATGGCATGTACAGACAAAGAGAGAGAGAGTGAGAAAGAGAAAAAATATTTTCTGTAATTGGCAGATTTTCTAACAAAGCAAAACAAGTGAGGTTTAGAAATAGATTCTGAAGCCTTTTAACTTGTAGTTTTTTAACACCCTCATAGCCCTAGTGTGTTTGTGTGCGTGTGCATGCGTGCTTGTGTGTGTGTGTGTGTGTTTGTTCAATCTGAGAACAGACCTGGTAGACCTAAATCTCACGATGCTTAATGACAGTCTACCTTGGTCACAGAGGCCAACACTGGTGGCTTAGTGCTTGCCTCAGGCCTGTGTGTGTGTGTGTGAGAGAGAGGGGTATTCTTCACTGCTTTGAAGCGGTCTCATGTATCTGTGCCAGGTAGTTTGGTAGCCCCCAGCCTATAGCCCATAGTATCGTCCCTAGGGAGTGTGTGTGTGTGTGTGTGTTTATCTTCCGCTCTCTGTCTTTCTGTCATGTATATTTTTCATGTTTTATAGTCACACTGACACACAAATATGTGTGTCTCACACACACACACACGGGTCCATCATTTTACCTACATTTTCTGCCTGGATGTCTGCCTGGCTGTCTCTCTTGAATTGGTTCTCTCTATTTTTCCACCAGTCTGACAAATGAGATCTGGTCAAAATGTCAAAGGCCACTCAGGCTGTTAATGTTAAATCATCAGCTATGCTTCCTCATTCGACCATAGCACAGTCAATACACCAAACAACAGTAACAATCGAACAAAAAAATTCGAGCCAATCGAGACCACTGAGAAAATTTCTACCACGAAGGTTGAGGAACAACTGACACAAGCTCATTCCGTAAATGCAGGTGTTGAAACGGGGACTTGAGAAGTGATTGCAGGAGTGATTCTGCGTGATTCTTCAGCCTAATCTCCGCAAGCAGGTAGTTCTTCAGTCTAGACGTCATAATGAAAAAGTCCCGCTTGCCTCTAATTGTAAATCAACGTGTTTACCCGGTACTCTCTCGCTTATCATGTCTTCTCCTTTCTGGCTGCTGGGTAGAGGAACCACAGTTCTGAAATATCCCCTTTTTAAAATGCTACAACCTATAGCCTTTTCTCTTTCTAACTCTGATATCAGCATGATGAAATGTGCTCATTGCAATGCAATATTTCCATGAATGTGTTTACAGGGCATGTAGAGTAGAGTAAAGCTTTAATGTCCCAGAGGGGCAATTGTGCTTGTGAACAGCAGTCAATAAATAAAAATGGAATCCATACAGTATATACATTCAATATTGACATACATACATAAAGACACGTACACAGTTAGAGCCAATGTAACAATATATATATGGTACTAAATGGGTTCATTGCTTATCATTGATTGGCTTGGATTATTGCCCAAGGGGGCTAATGTTTTAACGTTAAACAATGTACACTATGGTATTTCTTTGGGTTAATTGTCAGCGGCACTAACTACAAACAACTACAAACAACTTCAATGATTTTGTTTTTTCCCATTCAGGATTTGTAAATACAGTATTTATATAATACATTATACAGTACTGTATCTTTCCCTATGCTAGAACTACTGGTGCACAATCGAGGCTATTATGGAATACATATTATCATTAAGCATTAACTGTGAAATGCCCTGCAACTTAAATGCAAAGTGTCATTGTTCTGAGAGATGAATAATAAATTAGTGAGGCTCTGACAACATAACAGTTATTGGTAAATGACGACCGTTGGCGCTCATTATGACAGGCCAGGACGTTACAGCTGAATTATGCAGGAGGGGGGAGTAGGGGTGTTGGCCTGACAACTGTCGTCTTCTACAGATGTCTGTCTTTCTAACGCCAGTTGTCGCTGGTGGAACAAATGTTGAATGGTCGAGTCAACGTTTATTTAAAGTACATTATCACAAGGTCTCAACATAAAAATAAAAATATATAACACCAGAAAAAAATAAGCACATCCTGTAAGATCAAATAAAACAAAACAATACCTAAAAAAAATAAATAACATTTTCAGAAAATTTCCAGTTTTAAGTTTTGACCTAAAACATACTAATAGAAACCTAGTCCAATGTACACTCTTAATGTCTGCTATAGTTTACTTTCACTGAGTAAAATAATGCAATAAATAGTCAGTGTACTGTAAAAACAGCATCTAACTTTCAAATGTTAAGAAAATAGGGCTGTAGTAGATCAAATAGTTTGCAGTAGTTTGAGGGTGACAGAAAGAGATGAGAGGGGAGGGGAGGGGAAAACAGAGAGGGAGGGAGTGTGTTTGTGTGTGTGTGTGTTGTTGTGAGCATGTTGTTTCTGGCCGTAAGCTGCTTCCATTTGCAAGCTGTGAGCAGGTAAATGAGACAGGTAAATAGTCCTCCACGCGCGCACACACACACACATGCATACATACATAAACACACACGCACACACACACGCCCAAGGCAGGATGGTGAAAGCATTAGGCAGAGTGTGTGTGTGTGTGTGTGTGTGTGTGTGTGTGTGTGTATGCTGTCTTCTCAGGTCTGCCATATGGAGGATGATGGTTAGCGGCCACACACACACGCAGACACACAGAGTTAAGTGCGTGTCACAGCAGACTGTCAGCCTCTTCCTCGTCTCCTCCTCATCCGTGCTCCTCCTCTCTCCCCGTCCTCCCGCACGTTGGTGTGTGTGTGTGTGTCTCCTCTCGCCTCCTCTAACTCCGCCACCAGTGTGTGTTTGTTGCCGTGAATGGGATTTAGTGTCACATGTACAGTCTAGGCCTCTTAACGCTTGTTCATACACACCCCTGTCCCTCCCCTGTGTGTGTGTGTGTGTGTGTGTGTGTGTGTGTGTGTGTCAGGTAGGTTAATTCAGCCCTGTCATCAAAAGCCTTATCACTGTTGGACAGGATTCAGCGCTCCACCTCAATGTCAGCGCAATCCCACCCCCCCACCCCGCCCCCCCACACACACACACACACACACACACACTGGGGCTTTTTTCTTGGCACCTCATTAATGTTTCCTTTAATGTACAAGTCATGACAAACACCAACAAACTTTATTTGGTTACTTGTGAGACGTTTTACATCTGTACTAGTGTGTGTGTGTGTGTGTGTGTGTGTGTGTGTGTGTGTGTGTGTGTGTGTGTGTGTGTTTAAGCCCTAGGATAGCGGAGCACATTGGCACCAACTATAATTAATGCCTGGATACATGGGTTGGGATGTTTTTGGGGGGTTTTGTATTTGTTCTGGGGTATTTCAGGGACTTTTTATTTTTCGTAATGGCTCATGTCACGGGGTATATAAAATGAAATACTCAACTGTAACATGTTAATGCTACATTGTATATTGTTTTGCACACTAAGCAGAATAAATAACTGAATTACAGACAGTTGTTGGGAAAAATATAAAATTCAGGGCATATATAATATAATATATACTGTATATATATATACACACACTGTATATAAATTCAAAGAACATTCAATTACTCCTACAGTAAGTACAGTACAACCTACAGTATCTGTAAAACAAACTTCTACTAGGTAGTCATCAGATAATTACTATACATTACGTAGCCATTTGATAATTTCTAATAATTACTGACCTGTGATTTTACGCGTTCAAACATTCATTGTGATGTGTAAAAGCCATTCGAAAATACCCACTAAAATCATGACTGCCCGCCAGTGTGAACCATGTGCTGGCCAACCTTTCTTCCCCCATATAAACTGTCTTCTGTCTGATGTTACATAGCAGCACGTCTCCGTCTGAAACAGCAGTTATCTCCATAAGCATACCTTGGGATTAATGTAGCCACGTCTCTGAAGGACGGAAGAACCAGCGTGCTTATCCCAGGCTTACAAAGCTGCCTATTTAACAACATCTAACCTTAATGATAATATCAACATCTAGCAATACATGTACAGAACAATTTGGGTAAAAAAAAAAAACTGCGAGGACGTGTGCAAACAAATGCATGTGTATGCATTCAAACACACTCACTACAGTATGCATACATACAGACACACTACGTTACACACAAACAGGTTTATCGTTGAGGTCAAACCAATTATTAACCTGCAGGGGTATTCAAAGTACAATAGAGAACAACAATCACGCAAAGCTAGTGGCGAAGGAGGCCGATAGCTTCTGAAGAGAGCACAGAAAACCACATTAAGAGTCGTGATTGCCCCCCCACCCCCACCCCCCTCTCACTCCCTTCCTAACACCTTCCAACACCCACACACCCAAAGCCACATGGGTAATGCCTGGGGATCAGGTTGTAGCCTGGTTTGGCGTTAGCAGCGATTCTTATTGTCACCGGCCTTTTATGTGTCATATTAGTTACAGAGGGACAAAAGGAGGACGGGACCAACGGAAGCCGTGGGACAGAGGAGAGCGAGGGCCAGAAAGAGGGAGGGATAGATAGATAGATAGATAGATAGATAGATGGAAGAGGAGGCAGAGAGAGAGAGAGAGAGAGCAGCCATGTTAGCGCCAAGGTATTCTTCTGCTGCATGGGGTCAGTGGGACAGGAACCTCTTGTGGCGTGTCACAGACTGAAACACACACACATACACACACACATCCTCTGAGATGCTAAGGTAAAAATGTACTTAAGACGTGTTCAAAATTCACCCCAAACCACAAACGGGCAACAACAAACGCCCAAGCATACACACTTTGGACAGCATGACTCAACACTTTCCATTTCCATCTTGTCTGCATGGTGTTAGTTTGTTCTCCACAGGTGTGTGTTGGTTTCTAACAGGTACACAGATACGGTTTCCTCCCACCATAACCTCCTCTCTGTAAGCCTCCCATCCTCCCTGACCCTCCCAGAGGAGAGGACAGCAGAGCAGAGGTGCGTTGGGTTTACCCTCCACCCAATCCCAGGAGACAGAAAGAAGAACAGACCTGAACTTTGTGGCATGACAACAGCCCAAAAACGTCACCTCCTTTTCCATTTCCTCCTCCTCCTGTTCTCGTCTTGTTTAGTTCCTGTCCCATTTTACAATCCAGTAGGGACCAAAGCAGGCTAGGCCCAACCAGACCAGACCAGTCCCAAGCCAAGCTACAACAGACATTAAAGCAAGATAAAGTACTAAGGTTTGAATAAATTCTGAATGACAAACATTGATTACAATCACCCGGTTCCGTTTTTTTTTAAATTATTGGCTACACACAACATATACATTTTTTATATATTTATATACAGTATATTTATGCTAGTTTGGATAGTTATCTATGTATTCTGTACAATATAGCATTTATAATTCAGCTTTTAACATGTTAAAATGTATGTTTTCATGTCCCCCACTATGTTTGATAGAGGAACATTTACAGTAGAAATAGAAAATCTAGGGAGTTAGTACTAGGGAGTTAGTTCTGTGAGTGCTAATTAAACTTTTAGGAACTTTCCAATCAAGGTTGTAAGCATTAAGAGAGAAAATCCTTGAAAGATCGTTTTCTATCTTACCCACCCACACACACACACACACACACACACGTGTGTGAAGTGCACACATATACAGTAGGAGCAGAAAGCCTCGGGCTCTATTTTCACTCAAAAGGTGTACAGATAGTGCCCTCTTTCTCGGACGTCATTGAGTATCAAGGCAACAGCTGCATTCAGCGGCGGCTTGCTGCCTGGATAAACATGCAGGCATGTGGCCTTGATGAAGGAGGACTGTGTCGCTCTCTCTGCTATTGCTAACACAATGTGTCAGCTGAGCTGTTGATACCCTCCAAAAACTGTGATACAGTGAGCCTCAGTGCTGTACAATAGTGTAGTGCAGGTACTGACCTTTACCTCATAACATTCTCACAACCCTTATCGTGATTGGCAACCATTTTTACTGAAAAAATAAATTAAATTAAAAAACAATAATAATTCTTTCTTTCCTGCTCTATGTTGGGATCAGCTCTCAGCAATTAATTTCTATGTACTTAACCGTATGTTGCTATGTATGATGCGTAGTAACCAAGGTACCCCTGATTTACTACTATTTTGGTTCACTGAATCAATGTTTTGAATCAAACAGAAATATGTTGACAGTACACTGACAGGCTGTATAGAATATTGTGCACAACGACCACACAGTAGCGTTATAGTAAGTCAAAGTCATAGCCAAATTAAATTAAAAACTTTGAAAGGCCAAGCTGTTCACCCAGTTTAGACTTTAGCAATTCGGTACATAGGTCGGTCTCCTTACAATGAAGAGTGAGAGAGAGATGTATTTGCCTCAAGGATCCATGTAATCCGCAAAGTTTGATTTTCAGCCATTTGTAATTCTATTAAAATACAAAAAACACATTAAAATACAAATGACCATTCTTCATCTTCAAATGTGGGACCTATGACCCACGACCTGTACACACTGTATAAACTAATAGTGTCTAAAACAACATGGCCTCTGTGGCCTCAACATTCAAGTGGCTGTGGTCTCACACATACAGTAAATGCATGTAGATCAGTCACAGATATTCAAAATATAACGAGACATCTGACTACACCTGTATGAACCCATAAATGGCCCATGGGACAATGTACCCTGTTATATTTCACGTTATATTTCTTGAGTTATGTAATTTGACATACATGCACAGGGATATGATTCTAGCGAATCATTCAATATAATGTTAAGCTTGGCTATCTGTAACATGCATTTTATTAGTGGTCAAATGTTATAAGCAATTGTGCATCGCTGTGAGTGCCATGTTATTATACAAAAATGATCCTGTGTCCTTTATCTAAATAACGTCTAGAAGAAAAAAATTACACCCCCTGGTTTGTTTGATGCTGGCAAGCTTCCTGTTTCCCATGGTTCTCTCTGATTTCAAGGTAGGTCAGGGTGGCATGAGAATGACCTGGCAGGTGGGGTCAGAGGTCGTCGGGTCAGGGCTAGGTAGCGGTACAGGGGTCATGTTACATATGAGGAGACAGGAGAGGGGTCTTGTCACTCACTGTCAACAGATCACAGCGCTGAGCTGTCACCTTCGCCTCGTCTACAAATCTCTCAGCATGGCATCCTTCAACTGCAATGAGACCTCTCCATTCAGAAGATTGAGTCCATTGAAACAACATTTTTAGCAATATTCAGTTACCAATATTTCCCTTTCGTGAATTGTGGTTTATTAATGGACTTATGATATGACATAGACTCACCGGCCACTTCATTAGGTACACATTGCGAAACTAATGCAGTCTGTTACAACAGTCCTGCAATAAATCACCCTTCATGATTGCTACAATGTTCAGTTTATGAAGAGATGGTGATTCAACTGTATCATAATTTTGGAGGATGTAGCTATGGCACATGTCAGAATGATATCGGGGAAAATAAGAATATCAAAGTTAATGCTCAATACAGCTGTATCGAAAATGTTTTAATTAATTTTTTTAACACAGGTTACCTTAACTAAGAGGTTACAAAAGTACAATATTGAAACAAATAATTAGAATGTGTAGTTATTGCATTGATGCAGTCTTGATGTATTATCGTGTTGTATGTCAATGCATACAACAGAGAAAGCAGTGTGTACAATTGATGTGTTCACCATTGACAAATGTTATCATCAATGCTGAACACATCAATTCTTGTCTTTGCTGCCACCAAGTATCAGACTCAAAACCAAATTGTCTACTACCAATGCCAATTCTCTGTCTCCCTCTAGTGCTATGGTCTTGTAGAAGAAGAAGCCCAGTTTATTATTTTTAGACAGAGGTGAACTAATACCAAACGTCAAGTCAGCCTTTTCTTATTTATCATCTTACATTTGAGCCGCATAACATGTTCCTCAGCAGAACTATCACAGCATGCTAGTTCAAAGAGTAACACTCTATAACGGGAGGAAGTGAGTACAGGTGCAGACGGACGAGAACGAAACACTGAATTATGAAAAACAAACAAACGCACAAGGAGAAGATACTTAAATAAATAACAATACTTTCATAAACACGCTACATTGCCAACGACAACCAACCAACAACATATCCCACCCACACTAACCCAAACATACTGTATATACCCACACAACACAACAGGTGCAATGAATGAGAGTGATGAATGGTGTGTAGCTGGGGTGCGCTAAATGTATGGACGGCTGCAGGCCGGTGGTTAGTACAGTACACCAGAGAGGTAGAACGGGGAGGAGGAGCACCGCCCCTGAGTGCGACTCCCGACGTTACGCACTCGCGATACACAAATCTTAGCGCTAGCAGTATATGTGCCTCTAGAGTAGGCCTATTCCTGGATATAAATCTGCCAGATTGACGCAATAGTTGTTTTTCCGTTTGTTGTGGAAGGTCATTGAACAGTCAACCTGACCTTAAACTTTCTATATAGCCAAGCAATTTCTTTGCCTTCTGGTCTGAAGGAGATGGTTTTCCAAGATTGGTTTGTGTTGTGTGTCACAGCATCATTCCAAATTTTAGAATGCGTATAGCTACACACACACACATACACAGTGCATTTCATTATAAACAAACAGAAAATAACTGTATTTATACTTAAGGCTCCAGATGGTAAACAAATTATAACATTAATGATTACTGATTAAATTACTGATTAAATGTTAATTGGTCTGATTTAGTAGCTTGTTCTAAGAAGTGGTTTCTGTATGATTAAATGTTTATCCGCAGCACACATGCATTCACAGAACACAGCAGCAAACACACGCACACGCGCACGCGCACACACACACACACACACACACACACACACACACACACACACACAGACTCATCAACCTTTGGGATCCAACAGCTTAGCATGAAAGCAAAGGTGAAACTGAATCTGTAAATTGCAGAGCAAGGAAAAAGAGAGAGAGAGAGAGAGAGAGAGAGAGAGAGAAGGATAAGGTGAGAGGGATAGAGGGATAGACAGAGAGCTGTTATCAGAGGAGGGCTGCATGTAACCTCATCTACCCGCTAGAGTTTCCTTGTTCGGGTCACCTGACCGCGGCCTCAAGGCGTGATTGGCTGATTGGCTCTCGTAGCCAGGTAATGATGTAAGGTGAGTGTGTGGGAACGGTAGAGGGTGATAAACCTGTGTGTGTGTGTGTGTGTGTGTGTGTGTGTGTGTGTTTGTGTGTATACAGGTCTTGCATCAATATAAAAGAAATGTTAGTAAAAAATGTTGTTCACAGTATTTTAAACTCCTTTTAATCAAGGGAGGACATACGTTTAAGGAGTTTAAAATACTGTTGCTCTACAATGGCACCACTTCCTGTCGGCCTCCTGTTCTCAGATCTCACTGCAACAGAATTAGAAGAGTGTAACTATCAACAACGCCGGGACACCGTGTCCTTCCTGGGCCTGGATTTAGCGCCCTGCAATCCCCTTTCCTCCATTAGTCAGGAGGAAAAGGCAGAACAAGTTCTGGAACAAAAAAACCTGAGGGAACAGGAGATGGGCTTCGTAATTGGAAAGCACATGTCGTGACTCTCCTCTTGCCTACAAAGCGTCTAGACTCCGTTGAGCCACCCAGCCCAAAACCTGAGCGTGAACCTGGTGTGCCTCCGCACCCGCCCCAGAATTCCTCTCCATCCCTTCCTTGAAATGCACCCGCTTACCCCACACTCCAAGTCCCAGAATGCCTCTCACCCTGCTAATACTGATCCCGAGTTTTCATCGCTGCATTCTTTCCAGCCTGGGCCACGCCAGGAATGGGATAGGCTGCTGTAACCCCCTCCCTCCGCCCTTAACCCTGACCCAGGCCAGATCAAGTGCAGTGTGTGTAACTATAAATGCAACTGATCGTACATCATTGTCTGCGTGTGTGCTTCCACATGCGGGGCACCCTGTATTGCTGGGAAAAGCATTGCCTCACATCCACTTAGGCTTGATCTTCATAAGCGGATCTTCATAAGCAGATGCATTCGCCTGCAGGGACTACGTGTGTGTGTGTGTGTGACTGTAGTCGTGACAGTTACTGTAAACAGTGACTGGTATTGGCTGCTTTCTCCCCCCCACTGTCTCCTTCCTGAGTGGGCTGCACGCTAGCAGTGGCCGCATGTACATCTTGGTGTCTCTGGTCCTGCCTGTGTGAGTAATGTCCAGATCTCCCCGGAGTCTAAACTGTGACGTGATATGTAATTACACGCTAGCTAGTTTAGTTTGGATATACAGTATAAAAGGTCGGGTCGAATAAGACGCTAACCCTCCTCCGACGGTTCCAGGCACACTACTCAATTTGTGTCACAAGCGACTCTGCCCACAGGTTGTGACTAGTGCTTTAAACATAAACGGTGAGCTAGGGGAAGACTGGAGTTGGAGTTCTGGGGGCTCTATAACAAAATTGAGGAGTGTATTTTTGAGTCTAGTGGTCTGGGTGTTGGACTCCCAGCCGGAAGGTCGTGGGTTCGAGCCCCAGAGTTGGCCTACCTGTAAGCATCCTTGAGCAAGAGGCCTAACCCCTAACCCTATCAGAGTGCATACAGCAAAGACTGGGTTCCCAGTTCCCACCACAGAAAAAGAAGGGGGGGAAAAAAACTGCTGATGAGTGTTTTATCAACAATTGGCCATTCCCTTCGCTGTAATATCGCTTACATTTTTCACGAAATGCCTTGGACAGTATCAAATGACCCAGGATGTTAGCCCTCTACAGTACTACAGTAAACCCCCAGAGCTGTCGCAAACTGTCAAGATTGAGGCGGATGTTTTTTCCCTAAATTACTTTCTTTGAGCAGCCCAGAGCAAGAGCTTTGTTCTTTTAACTAAAAATGTGCACACATTTCTGTGTCAAACCCCTCTTTGCTTATGCCTGTTTGGACATATGGACAAAACTGAGAACAAATCAGAAATCGGCTCATTTTGAATTAATTCGAGATAGGTTGGAAATCGCTAGGAGGATGCAAGTGAAGTTCTAGCTCATTACGGCAATATTGTATCTATTTGCAGAAGTACGGCAAAACTATTTCAAGAAGAACATGTTTGGGTGGTTAAAAGATATTGTGTGTTTGGTGTTTACATGCCCTGTTTCCTCCCATTATTGCCAAATTGAGGGAAGAGAAGTCAAACTTTGATTATTTGATTAGATTTGGTAAAACAATCTTTACGGTTTGGACAAGATGGGGAAAATAGGAAAAACCTTAGGTCAAAAATAACCAGAATCATCTTTTTAAGTTAGGCATGGAAAACTGTTCTTCACAGAACAGTTTTATTAGCACAAGAAAGTGCAAGTTTGGTCAAGCAGCTTTTCCTCCGTGATGGCTACATATTCAGACATATATCTAAACCTAGTCATTGGATGCATACAATTATGTGGCCCAGTCATATTTTCAGTTCACGAGCTCTGCAAGAGATGTATACTGTATATTTAACCCATAAGTACTGTAGGCTACAGTATAGAGAATGTATACAAGTTTTGCAATCTCTTTTTTTTAAATTGTTTTGTCAAAAGGTTCAAGATTGCATGCCAGTGTAAACTGTAGCTAGCTTTATTTATTCAGGTTATTAAGATTTAACCCGATTTGTAAATTGTGGTTTTGACTGTCAATAGAACCTACGCTGTCTCCATGAGGGTCACACAGTAAACCCCCACCTGCTGCCTGACCTTGACCCCTGCGTATGTGTCCATGTGAGACACCCGTGCTGCTACACTACCCCCGGGGGCTTGGAGGGGAGCGGGGGTTGGTTATTGCTACGAGGTAAGGAGGAGTTCAACTTTTTGACCTCCTCTCCATTGCTGTGTGTTTAGTGTCAGCATCCAGCCGGTGGAAGGACTCGTTTTCAGATCGTACGTAGCTGCGATTCTGATGACTGTGGAAGCGTAGAATGTCACGGTTGGGGGGGGCTGGCTTCGGGGCGGGGGCCATAAAGATGAGGTCCACCTTGACACCCAGCAGCTGGTGTTTTATGTAACGAGTCAACCTTCCCATCTATAGAGTCTTATGAAGAGGACAATATTGAACAGAAAACAAGATACAAACCAGCACAAATGACAGTCAAAACCATACAGTTCTAGTTGATGTCTGTGCCGTCCAACGCCATTCTAAAACCTCCAATTCGTAAAACTAAATTTAACGACATTGGGGGAACAAACCAAAATAACACACAACAGCAAAACGGTTGGGCCTAAGTTAAAGTTATAGACTCCTTCCAGCAATGTAAATTGTAAGCAGACTTGGTCTCGCTCTGTGAGAATTACCCAATAACTGGAAGCGTGTCCAGGAACTAAAGCAGCCTTCAGGTCCACATCCAGATAAACTCGCATACACCCATAATTAAAAGACTTAGTCATGCTGGCGCATGCGCTGAAGCTGAGTGCGGCATTGGCAGCTGATGGGGGGGCGTTTTGTCCTCCTGGACGCCGTGTGTGTGTGTGTGTGTGTGTGTGTGTGTGTGTGTGTGTGTGTGTGGGGGGAGGGTGGGGGGCAGGGGGGGTGCGGGGGGTGCGGGGGGTGCCCATGGTTTTAAAGGGATAGTATATTTTTTTTACCCTATTTTTTTTCTCACCTGTGATGTTGTCAGTATGGACTCCACAGCTGTGTCATGGCCGGGTAAACACAGCTGTGGCTTGTAAAAAGTGAGGTTTTCTGATTAGCAAGCACTTGATAATACTATTGATTCATTGACGATTAGTAACGTAGCTGGCTCTTGTGACAGTCACCTGTTGTAATAAAAGCTTTTGCTTTTGATTACTCGGATGTGTGGCCAATTCACAACAGAAATGTACTTGGTTAGCGTCTGCTATCTGACTTAAAATGTAAACGTTCTCTCTAAGTATTCATGGCCGCTAGCGTGCGTCTGTCCTTTCACATACTTACAGCATTTAGCCTACAACAGGCCATGTGCCTGTATCTGTTTGCCAGGCTATCTGCAGGCAATGTGTGGCAGATGGGCACCGCCGTATGCCAGGCCCTGCCCGTGGGGGGAGTGTGACCGGGGCCAAAGTCAGGCCCAGGGCTAAGGCCTCACAGCCCCCCAATAGCAGCCTGGCAGGCTGTGCCGTGGCTCTTGGCTGACCTGTGGCTCCATTAGGCCGCGCTCATTCACTCACCTCATTAGCTTGACAGGAGCGACCAAACAAATTGAGGGCATCATGGAGCACACGGCACTTCCATGGGAACATCGCTCCCCCTCACCCCCCCTTTCCCGCCAGTATTTGCAGCACACTCTGTACACAAACACATACGTGCGTGTAAACACCCGAACAGGCAAGCCGATGCTGACGCGCGCGCAGACGCTGTCGGCGCTCACAGTGGCCGCGCCTTAAGGTCAGCCCCCCGCCGCCATTTTGAACCCGGCACCCTCTCTCGCACGGTTTGCGTGACATCACACTCCCCTGCAAAGCCTGTTTTTTATTCCCATCAGGCACGTGCATGTGGACGTACACATGGTTGCCACTGGTTGACAGATTTACTTCCGCCCTCAAGGGAACGAGGGTGCTGCGTTTGGGATGAGTTATTGTTTGCCCTGATTGGTTTCACGTTTCTGTCTTGTCAGCGAGCTAATGTCAAAAACGAAACCTTTCTTCGATGTGCTCGGGGGTGAGGGGAGGTGTGGGGGGAGGAGGGGGGTTGGGCGCAACAGAGGACGTTGAAGAAGATCATGTGACTGTCAAAAAGCTCCTTGAATGTATGGGCTCGAGCGTATAACTGAGAGAAGCCAAACATTGGTGATTGTATTACGCTACACAGTGGCTTAGTAAACATTTTGCTTGCGAGGTTGTTATCCCAGCGTGCAGTTCACGATGTGCTTTTGAGATGAGTGTTGGTGTGATTGGGGAGAGAGAGAGAGCTTTTAATGTCTCATTCGTAGAATTTAAAGTATGTACAGTATATACTTTAGAGTTTAAAATATGTATATAGTGACATGAGAGAACTTGTTTTTAGAACCAGCTATGTCGTCTCCAGATTATATATATATATATATATATATATATACACACTCACCTGAAGGATTATTAGGAACACCATACTAAAACTGTGTTTGACCCCCTTTCGCCTTCAGAACTGCCTTAATTCTACGTGGCATTGATTAAACAAGGTGCTGAAAGCATTCTTTAGAAATGTTGGCCCATATTGATAGGATAGCATCTTGCAGTTGATTGAGATTTG
>JAODLI010061253.1:0-15194 GCA_027575585.1 Percopsis omiscomaycus | reverse complement strand
GACTACCCTGCCCCTAGGCTGCCCTGCCCCTAGACTACCCTGCCCCTAGACTACCCTGCCCCTAGGCTACCCTGCCCCTAGGCTACCCTGCCCCTAGACTACCCTGCCCCTAGACTACCCTGCCCCTAGGCCTACACATAAGTGAACTTACCCTGTATATGCGCTTGTATTATATGAAATGATAGCTATGTTAGCTGAAGCTATATTACACATAGGCTATAGCGCTTGAATCCAAGTTGTCTATTTGAAAAGAAAAACACCGGCCTGCATGATTAGCAGTTTCACTTGGAAAACATCTCTCTTCATCCACGCTCTATTTTGGCTGTAATTTGGCTGCTAACGTTCACAGGGCTGAAACAAGCCTTCAGTTCCCAAACGGTCCTGTTCCAAATGCCTTATGTAACATTTGAGTGGCCAATGTAAATGGAAGAGCAATATCAAAGGATGTTAATGGATCAGTGCATTAAAATAAGTGCATTTGTATTTATGTACAGTACATTACACAACTGAAGGGCACTGACAATTTTTTTTCAGCAGTTCTGCCTTTACTATAGGAAAGTATATTGAATATTTCAGACGCTTCATACCTCGATCAGTTAAAGTTAAGTGAATAGCTGAGAAATTTAAAATGGCCTTCTCAGGACACATTCAGTTTTTCATATTGAACGGCAATAAACTTGACCAGCTGTTTGATTCTTACACTTAGCCAATGGTAGCAGCATTTTAGCAATGTGTAGAGGTCCAGAAGTGGCTCGGCTAATGAGAGGCATCTTGTGTCCAGACAGTGAGACGAGACACAGTGTGCCTTGTGAATCAAAACATTCCAAAGTCATGGTTTTTTGGATAGTATTATGACCATTTTAGCCACAGGCTGAAGGGATCTTTGCAGGGGAACAGTAGCCGTACAGAACTATTATAGTCGAAACACAGAATGTATTTATATTCATCCTGAGTGCCAAACAGGCAGAAAGCATACAGTACAGCACACTCTCGGGAAGGACGGCAGCTCCACAAAGGGATGTCTACCTACTTGCAGACTTTTCTGCTCAGTGTTCAGTTTTCCTAGAAGCGTTCTTAGGAAGACAAACATTTGTTATATCATAAGTTATATCTTCCATCTTAACCCTAGGATGCAAACTTCCAAGGTTTGCAAGACATGGGTCAAAATGACCCACATTGATGGTTATTAAATGCTATATTTCACATATAATTCAAGGTCCTGAAAGTCACCTGATTTTTCCCCTGTTTGTGCTCAACAGATCCTCATATTATTTACCTGCCTTAACCCATGTATCTTTCCTATAGCGCCACCTTTTGGTACCTCAACATTTCCATCGGGAGTCAATAGGGCACACATTGAAATTGCCACACAGTTGTTTCTGACAATGAAAAGGGTGCATTTTGAATATTTACGTTGGGAATTCAAATCGAAATCCATTGTTTTTTTTGTGTGTGTGTATGAGAGAGAGAGGGAGAGAGAGAGAGGGAGAGAGAGAGAGAGAATGGGAGAGAGAGGGATAGAGAGAGAGAATGGGAGAGAGATAGAGAGGGAGAGAGAGAGAGACAGAGAGAGATAGAGAGAGAGAGAGAGATAGAGAATGGGAGAGAGAGAGAGAGAGAGGGATAGAGAGAGAGAATGGGAGAGAGATAGAGAGGGAGAGAGAGAGAGAGAGAGAGAGAGAGGGAGAGGGAGAGAGAATGGGAGAGAGGGAGAGAGAGAGAGACAGAGAGGGAGAGAGAGAGGGAGTTTTAGTTAGTTGAGTGTTTGAGTTAGCGTTAGCGTGTTTTTGTGTGTGTGTGTGTGTGTATGTGTTTGAGTTAGCGTTAGCGTGTTTTTGTATGTGTGTGTGTGTATGTGTTTGAGTTAGCGTTAGCGTGTTTTTGTGTGTGAGTGAGAGACACAGACTGAATGAATGCAGAATGCAATTCCACGTACCAATGAAATGGGCGCTAATGTGGAGATGAGCTGAGGGAACCCTAAAGGATCCCAGTCGGCCCTCTATTTCTGAGAGTGCGGCACTTAAAGAAACATCCCCCTCTGTCATAAAGTTGCATGACCATAGTGAGTCACTGTGGTCTTCCAAGAGCATTTCTCTGTTGTCCTCCATCTCCTGAGACGCAACCAGCTGGGTAAGAATGAAAACACACTGAAGCAATGTGTTTGTCCTCATTAAAGCCTTTTGCCAGGGCCAATTATCATTAAAATCAGCTGCACCCTATTTGCACAATACATTTTATGGTGGAGATGTTTGTTTGTGTCATACTTTTATTCTTAATCTTTATGTTCTGATTTTCTCTTGTGCTTTTTGAGGTGAAACTGTGCACTGGGCATCTGCCTCCACTTAACACAAGTGGGACTGTATCCAAGAGGGATGTTTAGGCAGCGTTTGTTCTAATCTTAAACTGAGAGGGTCCCTAGAGGAGATTTTATTCTGCCTTGAGGGGGCAGGGATATAAAAAAGATAGGAAACCTTACCATCCCTGCTCTTCCTGAACATTGAAATCAGATTAGAAGTTAACGCAAGATCTATTCCGGGCTGGTGAGTCATCTGTCTGAAGGCCAGCACTTGAACATGAGTTATACCCACATCGCCATTGTGTTAGTGGTACTTATAGGTAATAGGCCTACCATTTCATTGTAGTTGTTTGAAGTGATTTGGCACTGATGCATTTGAGGGGGCAAGCTTTTCTGCCTGCTTCCCTGTCATGCCACCCCTGCAGCCCAAAGGATCACATATCTGGATGCGAAGACCGGGCGCTACCGGCACATCTAAATACGTCATCCATTGATTGCTATGATTAGGTTACGGCTAAGGAGGTGGCACTTGGAAATAGGCAGTCCCATAAATGCCAGTGGGAAAGACAGATGTAATTTATTGGTTACCCCACACTGTACGAATTTGTAATTTACTACAATGGTCAGCAAAAGCTTTCTGTGTTTAAATGAGAGAATAGTAATTTTAGGACTATAGAAAGCCACAAGTTCTGAAAAGTCCAAGCGAACATTACAACACAGGCTAATTTGGCTGAAATGGCTTATTACTATTGTCTGTGTTGCAGTAATACTTAATTCAATGTATTGTGCAATTTTCCGGCCACAGGGACTGAAAACGCGAGCTCTCGGGTGTCACTGAAAGCCAAATGCAAGTTTTACGACGGAAATTGTAGGAGCTTTCTATGTTGGCCTATCTCCTGGTCATGTTCTTGTGTTACCAGTGATACAGCTGGAACGCTAACTGTAAGTGAGACCGTTAACAGCCTGTAACTGACTGACAGCTTGGGGAAGACGGGGCATCCAGGGATAGGGGCAGATTTGCAGAGGCACTAATTTTACCCATGGTACCCAGACGATCAGAGGGCCACGGGGGATGCACCTGTGTTGAGGTCAGGGCACACCAAGTGCCACTGCCAACTTAGCGTCCTTTCACCTCGAGCAAAAACAGCCCCTGTTTACTGCAACCATGGATGGCTGAGCTTTGCGTGTTCTTTATAGGTGTAACCAGTTGCCAAGTCCCCGCCTTGAGTTCGAGCCAAGAACTCTGCACCTGAAAGGCTTAGTTGGGAATGGCAGTCGCAGCTGCTCTCCGGCCAATAAAGATCCCCCCCCTGGGCACCTAGCCGCCCCGAGGGACACTTCCTGGGACTTGAGCTGTGCAGCTGAGATGAAGGCTAAGTGTTTTCCTCGTGCCCCTAGTGGTCCCCTGTGCATTGCACAAACAGAAAGACTTACACGACCCCCCCCCCCCCCCCTCCCGCACTGACACACATGCACACATGGGACTCATAAGCAACCAATCAACTGTTACCTTTCCAGGGCATGAAGGTCCCTGGTGCCTGGACACGGCCTCAGGAGCCTATTATACAATTAAAAGAGTACGCCTCATCTGATTGTGATCTGTTGTATCTATGTTTGATAAGAATCAGCTGGGATGTGTATCAGCACTCTGTAATCCTCCACAGAATGTCTTTTATCAGCCCTGCGCGGATGGAAATTTCATTTGTCAGCTCCGACAAGTGTGTGAAACCACACCACACATCTGCCCCGTGTTATCTGTGTGGCTCACAGGGAAAACTTGTAGGTGCTATCTTTTCAGTACGGTAAAGTATCATAAGGGCAGTCGACCCATGTCCCCACAGGGACCGTGTGAACTATCTAGCTGGATGCCACAGGAGGTTTTACGTGGCCGTACTCCTCCACTTACTGCACTTTCTGATCACTTCCTGGCCAAATTGTGGCCTGGGTGAATCGAAATACCATCCTGCGTACGTTCCTGGAGAGTTGAGTTACAGTTTAAATCCTACTGAAACTGCGACCACTATTAAGGTTGAGTGAAATGTTTTCATTTGCCTCAGTGTGGCTGAGGAGGTCGCTTTCAAATACTTACCACTCACTCTATTAGCTTTTCTTTCAACATCCCTTCAGATACTTAGTCCCGTGAATCTCATTGGCCCTCTCCTCTCCTTGACGCAAAGAGTGATCTTTGGCGTTAACCGACCCAGTTGCTACGGTACGTGTGAGCAACACAGCAAGGAGACGTTCCACGTTTATGAGTCTGGAGGGGTGCATCGAATGTGTAGTCTATTTAAGTCTGAGGTGGGAGCACAGGACCCCTTGGGTGGCAGAATGAGCCTTCCTTGGAAAAAGATATCCCTAAAGAAAGCAAATAAGCAAATACGAAATATTATATAATGTGGACTCCTTACTTTCAGTTTAAGACGGTAGCCCTGTAACTGTGGGGTAGTGGGGGTAGTGTTATGTACAGTGTGTGTCAGAGGGTGTCCTGTGATGGGTTAAATAAGTCCTGTCATGGGGAGCTAATGTGACTCAACGGTGGGAAACTTGAGCAGATCCTAGTTTCTTTCCAGTGCAGCTTTGGTATAGGGTTATTTATGAACCTTTAGTGGTAGAACTACAACTAAAACTTTAGGTTCAAAGTTAGTCTAAAGTATAGTTTCTACTCTGTTAGATCAGCTCTTAAAATAGTAAGCACTTATACTACCAGAATTTAGGCTGCTAGCAATTAATGACTGTTTTGGGGTGTGAATGTAAGTGAAGTAACCATGGTGACATGATGCTGTCCTTATTCTAGGAGAATGTTATTTGCTCGCAAAATCTGGTGGTTAACCAGTTCAACCGTTGACAAATGTACTGATTGTAAGTCGCTTTGGATAAGCGTCAGCTAAATGCTGTGCATGTAAAATGTAAATGTATGTGTGTTTAAACAAAAATTACCCTGATACTAGAAGGTTACAAAGTGCCGAACGTGACATTACATGACAGTCTGGTGACCTGTCCAGCCACCAAGTCCACCAGTCCGATGCATCACATGAGGGCCAGGGCCCCAAGTTTGGTCAGGTCTGATCTCGATCCATTGCACCTTCACACCAGCAGCATCTCCATCGCAGAGACAGGTAGGTCGCCTGACCTCAGCAGGTAAAGTACCCCAGAGTACTGGGGCCCGGTGTGAGAATGCTCTAAATCCTGCTGGTTTCTTTTTAACTTTAGGGTACATATGGTATTTCTAGTTCAGATAAATGGGATAAATGTATTGCATTATAGGTGAACAGGAGGATCTTAAAGTCTGAGATAAATTAGTAGCCAGTGGAGATCTGCCAGGATAGGAGTTATATGGTCAACCTTTCTAGTTCTGGTCAGGATTCTGGCAGCAGCATTCTGAACCATCTGAAAACCTTTGATACTCCTTCTTGGAAGGCCGGAGAGTAGACCATTACAGTAGTCTAGACGCGATGCTACAGTACGAACGCGTGAATTAGAGTCTATTATTCTATTACACATTGTGCCATTCTTCATTCTTTATTTTCTTTCTTTATTTATCTACTAATCGCTTCAAGCTGCTGATCAGAATCAGATCTCTAAAAGCTTCGTAGCCAGCCAAACCTTTCAGGGTGTTTCCCCTCCCTGCACCCGAGTGCTGACGCAGTGGGATGGAGATTTAGAAACACCTAGATGGTGATAACGGGTTCTCGACAAGGGTCACAGACCCCTTCAGAGTCACAGACAGCTGTCTTGCGTATGTTTTCATCTGATCGGGACAGCTTTATTCAGCCCCATCCACAACAAAGAGTGCCAGAGACTGCCTATTAAGTTTGCTTGCCGAGGTCTCGGGTGACCACACGTTTTAAGGTTACAGGGCAGTGCAGAGGGTGAAGGACCACTATAGCCAAAAATGATTATTTACAAGGTGGGAAGGTTGGATGTCAATGGCTGCACCTATATGGGCCAACACAACATCCCAAAATATAATGATCGTAAACACTAGCTTTCATTTGATAGCGATGCAAGTGTTGACAGGTTTACAATTATGTTGAAAAATAGCTTTTATAAACGGACACACAAAACTACACAAGTTCTGCCTACCTTTTCATTAAGAGAAACATGGGGTTGAAGTATGTTTATTTCAGCTCCTTTTTGAAGTTTATATTTTGCAGCTCAAATGGCTTGTTAGTGATTGAGTTTCAAAGCCTACAATACATATAGTGTAACATAATATATATTATAATCGCCTCTTAGCAATTCGTTTTGAAGCACATAATGGTATGTGTTGCATGTTTATACGATAACTGGCGTTTGACCTATTTACATATTGTCAAATGTACTAGTGTGCTTTGTATAAAAGCGTCTGCTAAATGCTGTAAATGTATAGTACATGGTGTGTAAATCAGTAAGTTGACACACAATTTGACAAAAGGATACAGTGTACCTTGCCTCTTGCTCACACTTATGTTACAGCAAATGAGAGTTCTACCAAATGGTTTCATGGGATGTGATGCTTCAGGGTCATTATGTTAATACTTTCGATAATTACGTAGATATTTAGATACCTCTTCTTTGAAAGGAGACAATATGCCGTACCCTGTGCCAAGTGATAGGCTACTGCGATACCAAATATCAGCAAAGTCAGACATTGCTGTAACCACAATCTCATGAACTCATCTCATTTACCCATTAAACATATGTAAACGTACTTGTACGGTCTTCTCTGACTGCGGCCAATTTATTATTCCTGCTTGTTCCTAACCTTTGGCCTATAGACTCACCAGTGTCCATGGGGACGAGCTTGTTCCCGTGTAGAGTCCAAGCGTGTCTGGAACGCACCCCAGCTTACTCACTGGGCGCGAGGCAGAGACCTTCGCAGGGTCGCACAGAGTTCACGCACCTAAGGGGAAATCTAGACCCTAAGAGGCATCAGCCCAACCTGCAGGTCTTCGGAAACCGAGAAGAAGCTAGAGTTCCCTGAAAGAAACGGCGCGAACACGAGGTACGCGCGGACCACACCCAAACCTTGGGAACTGAACCCAAGACAGACCAGCGGGAATAACTTGAAAGTGCGCTGACCATTCGACCCAGCATACGCGGTGGTATTAATAATGTATAGGATGACCCCCCGTGACCCCCTTGGGGGTTTTAAGTGCAGCATCAGAGATAACAGCGAAGGCCTGTCCTCCGAGCTGTCAGCAAGGAGCAGACAGCCCCGACAGGTGGGGGACAGAGACAGAGGGGAGTGCGGGCTCTTTCATCCTGGCGCACACAGGGAGAAAATGGTGTCAGGGGGATTGCCCAAAATAACCCAAGTACCAGATGCACGGGGCCAAGTGTTATGCTAAAGAGATAGTAGCATTATAGGAAGGCAACAGTCTTTCAGTGAGCAACAGTATCTAGTCTAGGCATTGTTCTGTAGGCTGCAGAAAGACAGAATTAAAGAATTAAAGAGAAATGTTGCTAAATGCTGTGCTAAATGTGTACTGTAGGTGTACTGTAAAGGGTTCCTGTGTCAATGGAGTAGGCTAATGCCGAAACCCAGTAGCCTACTGGCAGAAGATAGGCCTACTGATTAAACTGCAAGGTTGTTCAAACAGATGTACTGTACCATGGGGTTACTTGATCATTACAGCAGGCTATATGTTACAGTTACAGTTACAGCATTTAGCAGACGCTTTTATCCAAAGCGACTAACAATTACATTGTATATGTATGCATAATTGGGATTATATTGGATTAAAAACATTATTTTTTTTAAACAGTTTACATTTAAGCGATTGACTTTCCCCTAATAACCTTTCTTGTGGGACTGGAGATTCTCCCGCTTGGTGTGTTGTGATGGTGAAGGAGGAAGGAAATTTGACCTGCTGCATGCTCTGCCGGCAGACACACCCCCCTCGCGTCGACGCTGAGCCCGTACAGAAGGCGCTGTCACTGGGCACCAGCTCGCATCTTTGGGATACTGAACGCTGTACAGACCTCGGAGAAATCATCAATCATGTGTGTGGCGGTTAGAAAATACAATTAAGAAAATAATTGATATCGACGCTCACCAAGCTTTCGATATAGGCCTATATATATATATATATATATATATATATTTATATATCCTCGACTTTAAAAAGTAAATTGTGACGGTTTGTTACCGGAGAAAGAAGTCGCAAGGACCGCAGGATTACCACGAGGTAAAACAAATGATCTATGGTTAAAATTTCTGGATTTGATTCCTCCTCTTCTGGGGTTGTTTCTCGGTACTGATATTTAAATAGGTTTTGTCATTATGTTGAATGTATTAAGTGTTGGCCATACTGTAGACCTACGTAAGCAGAAATGTCCAGTGTACAATAGTCTACCGGTTATAACTGTTTGTCTTGTTCTCACTGGATCCTGGAAGGCTTTAACAAATAGCCGCCCAAAAGCAAACACAAGTGTGTTTGTGAGGTGTGAACTGGTTTACTAGAGTTGGCTATGCTATCACACCACATTGTCACGCAATGTCTTTTTCACTTTTTCTTTTTTGCTTGTAAGCTTTGTTTGTTCAGTTGTGCGTTGGTCATGGGGCAAAAGTGGTCAAAGGACATTGAGGCTGGCATCACATATGAATGTCTGACGGCATAGGAATTACAAGTGGTGACCTGTTCTTTTAATACCACCAGTAGCCTATGAAATGCCTTGGCTTACAAAACCTGTTCGATTTCTTTGTTTATATCATATAAAATCACAATCCAAGCTATTGTCATATACAGGGAAGTAGGTTACACATTGTTGCCTGCAACAAAGACACACAATTGCAACAGATTCTGTAGCACATCCCTACAGTAGCAATAGAGAACTGTAGCTTGCCTTTTGACAGGCAGATGGCTGATAAACTTCTGATAGCAGCAGAACTCCACAAAGGCTGTGTTGACAGAAAGCAGAAGCTGAAGTGTTAAGGATGCTAGCACCTTTCATACAAGAATTGCTGCTCAAAGTGTTTTTCAGTTAGGAATTACATGCACATGAGTGCTTCACAAGGAATATACACATAGAACATTAAAACCATAAGGTAACGATAAAAAACTTAAAATAAAAATAAGAAATAGGATAAATGGAACTGCATAAAATCAATTTAATGTAGTCAGGAGGTCATAGCTGGTTAAAGGCTAATGTGAAGATATTAGTGTTTAGCTTTCTTTTCTGCAGCCCCGATGTTCTATCAGCTGTTGCTGGGAACCTTCAATAAACCAGGAAGCAGCCTTACATTTAGCGAAGACTATCGGTGGTTGGGATAAGATAACAGATTTTATCGTGCACGAGTCAGGTGTTAATCGAGGCACCTAGCAAAGGGCCAAAGTAGAGTCGTGTTCCCCAAAGGTTTCCTCAGATAAACAAGTGAGATAAACATTCAGCATGAAGCAGATGTCTTTGTATTTGATGAAGGAAGTAAGGGCATGTAGTTTAGTGTGTCATCAGCCTGACCATCCTTGACCGCTCGTGGTATGCAGTAATGACTAGAGGGGGAAACTTTTCCCGCTTTCAGTTACCACAGGTTGCGCTCTCAGTGGCTTCCCCAAGGGAAGGGCATTGTCTCAGTGGTCCATAAGCACAAGGGTTGCCCGCTGCCAGTATGGCATCCGTGTCTTAATAGTAGAGCAACTGAGCAGGTTCGAGTGGGTCAGAATAGGATTTTAAGCGACGCCGCTTTTCGCCAGTCGTTGATGATCACAGTTACTCTGGTGAAACAAAACAGCTGAGGAGGATTACGCAGCTGCCACTGAGCACCAGGGGACCTCTTTTCTTTGTGCGTGTGTATGTGTGTGGGTTGGGGGGATATCTTAAGTGACAGCGTTTTGATTAAAGAACAAGCTTGTCACAGTTGTATATAGTAACTCAACCTCAGTGATTAGGCCAAGCAGACAGCTGCGACTGGTTATCAATGGGGTGTATTTAGGGTAACACATATGTGTTAGCATTTGATCTATGCGGGGAAATTGCTCTCCTGTCCCTTCACACCCTTTCTTTATGCGTTTAAAATGTAAACTGACCACTCGGTTTGGGTTAGCAGGCTAATTGAGAGATTGGAATAAGTGTAATAATAGCACTCACATTTTGTTGTCTACATTTTCCGTCCCAAGTTGGACTTTAATCTTTAAACACACGCATTCAAAAAATTGAACGGTGCACAGGACCTATTCAATAACTACGGTTTAGTTAATGTGGTTCCACATCTGGGTGCCATTCTTGAGAAAAGTGCACGATTAGTGAAACTGTCTGTCTTCAGGCTGGCGCTTCAGGAAATTATACTCCCAAAGCCAAAAACAACAAGCTGGTGGCTGGAATGAGAGTGGGAAGTTCTTATGGGGCGGCAGAGCGGGCGGACAACAGATCCATTTCAGTACTCTCCAGAATAGTAGCAAGAATACACACGGGCTCTGCTTAGCGTGCACCACGTTTAAAGTCCCTGTCACGTTTAGTCCGCAATTTCCTCCCCGCAACAATATGAGTAAAAATGGCGTTGTACTTATTATTTCTTTGTAGTCCTGCTCCACTTTGAATTACGTACGTTGCGTTAAGCTTAATAAATATGGCAAGGTTGCCACAGAAGATGAGCTATTTCCTAGTACATCCAATGTATGTGCATGCAAACCTCCATAACCTTCAGCACACAACAGACCTTTCAACAGGGCTTTACAAGGTGCAGTACACCTGTTTTGTTGTGGGTTTAGGTTTATTTCATGTGGTGTAACAGCAGACTCCTAATATTTCGCCTACATTTCATCCTCTCAAATGTTACATTAAGATTAAGTGGCCTTCCATTCAGGCAAGTGGATAAACTTTCTAGGAAAACGTTGTAAAGGCAGAGTTCAAACCTTTAACGCTACAGGTTTCCAAGGTTGTAGCAAACTTTGAAGGGGGTTGGTTATTGAACGCAAAGCCAAGGGCGTCTCCGTTTGAATGATGGGTATGCCAACACTTTTCATTGACTGGCCATGGAAATATCTTATGTAAACCATTTCGATATTATCTCCACTTAGCATTTATTTAAAAGTGTATAACAGAAACCTGGGGACTTATTTACAGTATAAGCGCTGCGTACGTAGAAAAGACTGCGAACGGCACATTCTGTGCAAAGTCCTTGATATATAAAAAACCAAACTTGCCCTAAAGTTTCCCAATCTCCACGGAAACCAGACACGTAGCCAGAAAGCAGTAATGGTGGGGGGGGGTTGGTGCACTGGGGGCAAATGAACTGTCATAGGCGGGCACTATATATTCATGGCATGTTTCCAGTCATTAAATCCCTTAACTGTGAACGCGATGGTGGTATCTGCTTAAATCGGCCCCATACTCAAAGATTTGAACTACCTGCACTGGTAACATAACGCAGCAACTGTTTTAACAGAATATTGAAGCCAGTCTCTATTTCGATACCAGGCTGAGCTCGTAATATAGCTTTTGTCATAAATGTATTTTATGAAGAACAAATAAGGATTTCTGTATTTTTATTTTTGGCGGGTGAGGGGGTACAAATTTTGGAGCACGGCGACGCCTATTTCAATAAATATTAGATTTATATATTTAATAATACCTTTGCCTAATGTCTATGTTCGCGTAACTTTCCATTAAATATTTTATATAATTTTCTTTGATGCTTTCATATCGGATCAAACTTTACTTTGTACGGGGGGGAATTTATTTTATTTTATATAACTCATCAGTTGAAATTATATTAAGCCATTAATTTATCCCTTCATTATACATAGCCGGGAGTTATGCGAGAGTCAGGCACTGCCAAGATGGCGACACTGCCAAGATGGCGATGTCCACTTATTTATACAGTCTATGGTTGTACACTACTTTTTACTTTATACGCTTTTGGAACCTGCCTCAAGTGGTCATTCGAGGAACTGCAGTATGTGTACAACCGATGGTCACTAACCAAGCGGTATAGACCATCATGCATTGCGGTGGGAGCGCGAGACAATCGAGTGCACCGGCACGTTTGAACAATGATGGCAATGACGGCGACCCAATTAGTGTCGTGAAAGTGTTGTTTTCATTTTGCCAGTGAGCTCACTATATAGTCCTCTACATAGATTCCCAACAGAGGGAGCAGGGACTAGGGAATGAGTGAGAATTTTCGGACACAGCCGAGGCGTCAATATTTTTTGGCATACGCACTTTCCTATATTCTCTGTGCATAGGTTATTTGCGACTTTGTATGACTTTGTTTCATAAATGAGACCCCTGGGCCTTCTTATGTAATGACAGCCAGTGTTGGGGCCGGTACAAAAAAAAAGTAGTGTATTACACATTACTTGTTACTTAAAAAAAACGTTACTTATTTACTCCCCATAGAAGGTACTACAGGGAGTAAATGCTTTTACTCCACAACATCGCCTGTGATGCATTGTCATGTAATTGTCAGTTAACAGTTGAACATTAAACCTTACATATGCCCACATATCAGCACAAACCCCTATCCTAATAAGGAGGACACACACAAGAGATTTCTTTTATGCTCTTTAATAAAATATTACCACAAAGCCGACAGCAAAGTCGGTAAAAAACCGCCCAAAGAGAACTTCACAGAAAAAAAGTAACTACGTAATTGTTTGATTAGTAACTGTAATGTGATTACTGCATTTAGGAACAGTAATATGTTACATTACTGCATTACAGACAAATGTAATGTGATGCGTTGATTTGTCGTGCGTTACACTGATGGCAGCAGTCAACATGTTTCCTATCTTATGAATGGTTATATTTGCAAATGACTCAAAATAAATTTGCATCAAAATATTGTATATAATATTTGTATAACAGTATATTTAAAGCTGGATAAATGTGGTTGAACAGGGATGGACATTCATATGTCACATATGTTAAATGAAACATGCAAATGATAGTTTTGGATGCACCTGCCAGTAGCAGTACAAACTGCCTCTTCCTGCTGCTTTGGTCATCATTTGCTCCGAGGATTATCAAGTTATCTAGACTTAAATGAATTATTATCATTATTTTCATTCTAGGCTTTCCTTATATATGTTTTTGTTTTGTTTTGTGTAAAGTGTTCAGATACCTGGAATTTGCTAACCTTTTCTGGTTAGCCATTAAAGTTGATTAATTCGTCATCTGTTGTGTTCTTTCCTACTGTTTCTATTGAACCATTCATCTAAATAGTTCCTCTAACTAACTGAGTCTTTGTCCAACAGTTTGAGGAGAGTCGCCTGCAGTGATGTCCAAATCCCGTTCAAGGTCCCGCACAAGATCCCGCACAAGATCCCGCACAAGATCCCGCTCGAGGTCTCGCTCGAGGTCCCGCTCACGATCCCCCTCCACATCTCCACCCAGATCCCGGTCCAGGAAGCACCGTTACAGGTAGGCAGTTATTCCTCGGGCCAGACGGAGACAGACGGACTATTCTAGTCTGCAATTTATTTGGTGTATTTTGCAGTGTGTTTATTCATGCCCTATATTTACGTGATGCTGGGAAGTCGTGAAGGAAACCAACAGCATTATCCTGGTTGTAGGTGGAACCTGTAATGATGCCTGTTATGAGACTGCCCTGCTCTCTTGCATGGCAACCTGCCAACAACGTACACACACTGTAGCTATTGCTCTGCCAGTCCAACTAACAGATAAGAGATGCGTGCGGCTTACAAAAAGATATACATAGAAATGCTTATGATGATACGTGATGACGTGCAAATGTTGGACAAAGCCAACTAGCAAGTTGTGTGTTTGCATTCATATCACATACATATTCCCACCTCTGCTTCAGCCTACATTTCCAAGCCAACCTGCCAGAGTAGCTAACAGATACTGTAAGACGATATATTGATGTAGCAGTATTTTTTTGATACAACAAAAGTTACATTTCTGCAGGCTTTTCACTCAAAACTTTAACATTAAGTTAATGTTTAAACCAAGCCAGCAAGGTGTTTTTGCATGCTTTAAATGGTTTCATATAGTAGTATTGCCAAAAAAAACAAAAAACGCAAATTACATCCAGTTTTAATAATTCACATCCCCCAAGCTAAGTATTCCTACTGGGTTTCTATCTTGTACATGTGTTAACACTTATTTATTATGTCTACTTTGGCCTATATTTCAAGTTTATGTATGTCTGACATATAAAAACAAAACTATGGAATGATGTATGGAATGTCTGCAGTTCTGACTTTTGACAGTTGTGCTAGGATAGCTACAAACATTTTACATTTTACATGCACAGCATTTAGCAGACGCGTTTGTCCAACGCGACTTACAATAAGTCCATTTGTCAACGGCGGGAATAGGTCATGCACCAGTTATTATAAGCAAACAACATTCTGTTAATAACGACAGCAGCATGTCATCAGGGCTTAACTTAACTGCACATTTGACAACATTAATTATAATGATAATCCGTCCCACCTCCACAACCCCTCGCCGCGTCACGGAGCACGTAAAAAATATCAGGAGCAGTCCAAGCCGAGACTCTAGTGTAGAGTGCGTCTCACACCGTCGAATGGTTCGACACGCATAAGCGTAGCACCCCGAAATCACTGGACGGCACTTTACCTTTTAACTTTACCTATTAACAATATCAGTCAATCCTCAAAATAATAGTTAACAGCTTAAATAAGTGATACATTTTCTAAGAGCTGATCTAACACAGCAGGACAGAGAAGCCATTATATACAGTACTATATATATATATATACACAGCTGTGGAAAAAATTAAGAGACCACTGCACATTTTTAAAATATAATATAATAATATATCAAAAGGGACACACTTTTGACTGGTACTGTATATATACAGCCATGGAAAAAATGAAGAGACTGTTGCACATTTCTTTAAATATAATAATATAAATATAAATATTTTTTAATATATTTAAAAAATTTGTATATATACTGTGTATATATATATTCCACAGCTGTG
>JAODLI010061242.1:0-14096 GCA_027575585.1 Percopsis omiscomaycus | reverse complement strand
CCCCCCCCCCCCCCCCCCCACCCACACACACACACACACACACATACACACACACACACACACACACACACACACTCTCTCTCTGAAGGAGTGCGTGAACCCCTGCTGCAACGCCACGACCTGCACTCTGAAGGGGGGCGCTGTTTGTGCCCATGGGCAGTGCTGCCAGGATTGCCAGGTAGGCGACAGTCCACCGCCATCTATTCTGTGTCCGTCTATGCCGTGTCTAAGCTCTAGACGTCCTGCGTCCGTATCCGTGTGTGTGTGTTGGGTGTGTTGTGTGTGTGTGTGTGTGTGTTGTGTGTGTGTGTTGTGTGTTGTGTGTGTGTGTTGTGTGTGTGTTAGTTGAAGCCCGCGGGCACCCCCTGCCGCGTGTCCAGTAACTCCTGTGACCTGCCCGAGTTCTGCACCGGCGTCACCCCCCACTGCCCCTCCAACGTCTACCTGCACGAGGGCCACGCCTGCCACGGCGTGGACGGTCACTGCTACAACGGCATCTGCCAGACCCACGAGCAGCAGTGCATCACGCTGTGGGGCCAAGGTGAATGGGGGGGCGCGGGCCGACGCGGGCGTTGATACGCCGCTCGGTAACAATGGTAACACAATGTCCTTCTTGTAACAAATGGCGTTTTGTGCCGCAGGAGCGAAGGCGGCCCCGAGCGTCTGCTTCCAAAGGGTCAACTCCGCCGGAGACCCTTACGGCAACTGCGGGAAGGATTCCAAGGGCTCCTTTGTCAAATGTGAAGCCCGGTGAGACATTCTTTTTTTTTTACCATACAATCTTTAACAGCATGTTGATGGAAAAGAAATGAAAGGAAATTAATTGATCAATTTCAATAAATAAATAAAAAAACACTTAAGTTTCTGGTAGTCTATAATTTCTGTAATGTAACGGCGGTAGTTTTGCTTGACAGGGACATTATCAACAGCCTCTTAATTGACATAATTGCTAATGACTAAGTACTGATGTGAAATGATGATGGAGTGTATTTTATCCTCAAACCAAAGGCAGGGTCACTCTCTTTAATGGCACCGCGTTTCCAAATCTGTTTACGGATTGAAAAGAGGCCAAGTCAGATGCTCAATTTTGACAAATTAACAAGCAAGCATTAGAGAAGTAATTACATTTATAGGCTGATATGTTATTTGAAAAATAGTGCTATAATTTGACTGGTGTTATTACTGTTGCTTTGTTTTTCACAGGGATGCTAAATGTGGCAAGATTCAGTGTCAAGGTGGGGCGAACCGACCAGTGATCGGCACCAACGCCGTTTCCATCGAAACAAACATCCCCCTGCCGGAGGGGGGGCGGATCCTGTGCCGAGGGACCCACGTCTACCTCGGCGACGACATGCCCGATCCGGGCCTGGTGCTGACGGGTACAAAGTGCGGAGATGGCATGGTATGAGCCTGCTAGGAAACTGGTTAGCGCTGGAAAACTATCGAGAGACAAGAAATAAAGAGTCTGCATTACCCAAACATTGGGCACAGGCGGTGGAAAATGCTGGTGCTGTGACTTCAGCCTATGAGTAAGATGTTCTAAGTAAGAGCTTCTGGAGGGTGTGTTGTGCATATTAGGCCAGACTGTTTGGTGAGTAAACGTAATTGCACAGTACATGTTCCACAGATAGTAATCACTACCGCCCTATTTAAAGTACCCCGAAGGGTCAGTTATCTACATAGCCTGTACACACATTGCATTGATCCAGCCTGTCTATTTAGGCTGATTTAGTCTTTTATAATCGTCCGAGGAGCCGCCCTCTGCCCACATCAGTGAGGGATTCTGGCATGGCCTCTCTGCCCACCACTGCCAGGACTTCATCTTCACAACCAGCTTGGATTTATTTGGTTGGGGAGTCGACAAGTCCACACCAAACAACTTTAAATTGGCTTTATAAGCTTGAACAAACCCAGCATTTGTTTTACAGCTAATGTGTTTTTTTCGGCGACAGACGCGGCAGACCTAAATCAGTTTGACTCCCTTTTATATTCTTTATTCAGATTAAAGGGGTTTAATACGCCTGAAGCTGTTTGTTTTGCCGTGTTTGTGATTTCGTCTTCATGTCTGCTTTAGATATGCCTGAACCGACAGTGCCAGAATGTGAGTGTCTTTGGTGTGCACGACTGCTCAGCCAAGTGCAGCGGTCGAGGGGTGAGTTCCTATGCCATTCAGTGGACATTTCTTTTCATACATATACATATATTTTTATGCTTTATGTTCAAAGACATTAATGACCCACTTTTGTTTGGGCGCGTGGCTTAAAAGGTTTGAGAACCACTGGCCTACCGTATTAACGGGATTTGATATCCACTGGTTCCCTTGCTGAGAACACCCCCACCAACCCACCCCCCTTTCCATTGAGCTATTTGCTCAATATCGTATGCCTCACCTGCTCAGAAGTTCATTGGGCCGTAATATGTTCAAAA
The DNA here is from genome assembly GCA_027575585.1 of Percopsis omiscomaycus. Taxonomy (NCBI): domain Eukaryota; kingdom Metazoa; phylum Chordata; class Actinopteri; order Percopsiformes; family Percopsidae; genus Percopsis; species Percopsis omiscomaycus. The sequence goes on along the minus strand of JAODLI010061242.1, from coordinate 11,669 downwards.
TACCCACTATACGGTGGAAAGGTAACCGTTAAAGTGCCTCGCAATCAATCATTCTGGCCTCTGAAAGGTCCAATCAATTAGATATAATGGCTTCATTTATGTTCAGCTTTAAGTGCCATTCATCATAGTTTGACTCCCAGGCAGTCGTCCTTGTCCTAAAAAACTGTAGTGAAATGTGAAGGCAAGGCTCTATATGTCCAATCCCTGGGAGCAGTGACACGCTGTTTGACTTTGAACTAGGGGGAGCTTGGATATTGGATTTTTGTACTTTGGGTGGTCCTGTTTGAGGTGAAATATGAGGTAAACCGCCTAAAGAAACCAGTTAGTCATAAAGACCGACTGATAAAGCTCTTTATGAGATAAAGCCCGTCTTAATGCGAGTAAGCAAGAGGTGGTATCGGTCTTACCTCTTAAATCTCTTAAAACAAGATATCTCCAGTCATATTTGTTTGTCTTGCATTACCAAAGACTTATAAAGCCCTTCGAGCTGTTTCGCTTAAATCACAAATGCCACCCCTACAGGCAGACAGGGTAACCCTGCACAGATCAGATCAAGATGTTACCTTCCAGACAGCACCACAGCTGCTTCCTATTAGCCTACATGGGAATACACTCAGATCTTAAAGCTTTTTTCCTCGTACGGGACAGAAGATAAGAGTGTGACCAGGGGAGAGAGAGAAAGGGAGAATTGTGTGGGTGGGTATATAAAAGTGTGGACCCTGCGAAAGTGGATTCAGACACACTGGCGGACGTTAATTCGCCCTCACTGCACGGCACGTGGCGCGTGCTCAGACATCTGTACAGAATCTGTTAGCCAGTCGGGTCATTTTAGCTAAAGCCACACAGTCATAAACATGACTCACCCCATTGTGTCACCTGTTAACTATATGCGCTGGTTGGACTGGTTGGCTCAGTCTGTCATGTTTATAGGGCACAGTGTGGGGTGCCTTCGTGGCGGCACGCTTGCTAAATACTAGCATGAAAGTGACAAGCTAACAAATGCATTCTAACCTTACTTAACTCGTGGCGCTCGCTTTCTTTGGCAAATCGCAGGTGTGCAACAACAACAAGAACTGTCACTGCGAAGCCCACTGGGCACCCCCCTTCTGTGACAAGGCAGGTTTTGGAGGGAGTGTCGACAGTGGACCCGTGAGACTGGCAGGTATTTTCCCCCATAGGAACGAGCAAAGTCCTGCAGCTGTCGTCTGTGGCTTCACTTGTTATTGGTTGTGGAATATCTGCACGAATCATTTTCCCTCCTAAATGTAATTTAACTCAGAGATAGCTTATTTACTTTTGCATACAGTAAACTATAATTTTGTTAAAGTTATAATGGTAAAACTGAATCACCAGAGAATCCAACCAACATTCCACATAAGTGTCCTCATATTCCATGTGCACCAGTGCCACGTCGAGTAACAGAAAGATGACTCACTGTGCGTTTTTTAGCCCTTTTCCTTCAAACCCTGTGTGTTTGCTCGGAGCAGACAGCGGGAGTCTGACAGTGGGGATCCTGGTTGCGCTCCTCACCCTCTTGGTGGCTGGTCTTGTCATCTGTGTCAAGAGGAAGTCCTTGCTGGGCCTGCTGTTCACCAATCAAAAGAACCCCATAGAAAAACTCAGGTACATTCTGAAGTTCCCCGAGTTCTCTGACGGTTGATTGGCGATGAGAATAGTGGCATCCAAGTTTCTGAAGAATGGAGGATAAGGATATTTGGTTTTGGGTAAATTTTTACATGATGCAGGGAAAAAACTAAAACTAAAACACAAACTAAAATAAACCATAAACTTTCAAACAAAAGCGGTTGGGGGCCATGCTATAGTTTGGCCATATGAACATCCAGAACATTCGGAGGGCAGAATCTGGTCCCTGAGTCCCCTGGTATACTGTAAAATATTTATTTATTTATTTATTGTGTTCAGATCTGTAACTTCCGGAACCAGCCGTCCATCCAGTCCGAGCCAGGCGCAGTCGGTGAGCACGACTTCATCGCCTCGCGGTGGCCAGGCTCAACCTCACAGTGCCAGCATCTTCAAGGTTAATAGACACCTGTGTCGCAAACACACAACGCACACAAGCCAGAGCACACGTACACTAACACCCCCGTATTCAAACATGCACGGAATGACTGAGTAGCTGGCAGATAAGACCACAACAACAACACAAACCAGTTCTACAATCTCCCACTCCTACATACAGGATCAACAAGCAGGGTTCATCCTATAATATCCTTCTTGGAATGCTTCAGCCATCTCTGTTGGCACAAATCATTCTCTTGTAGGGGTGACGCTGTGTTTTCGCATAAACGGCAGCTCATTCAAATCCAATTAAATCATCTCCTCCGCGAACTAGCAGCGGAGGCGCTGATAATGGAGCCTGCGGTGAGCAACGCGTTTGTGACACTTCAATACGCTTCCTGCCTTTTTCAAAACCTGCCCGTTAAGAGAGGCACGCCAATATATCTCTCCCCCCCTTGTCTCACACAGGGAATACAAATGGGGTTGTCAGTTGGTGATAAAACGCCATCCTCTCACTAATAATCACAAAACACAAGTTGGAACGATTACCACGACTAAGCTCCATAGCCTAGCTAATGTCTTCAAAGCGTGGACACGCTTCATAATCGAAACTGACCTATGGTCAATTGCCTTTGGAGGGGAACTAGGTTTATTTCTGCTACAAGCTGGCACACCCATGCAGGCAACTTAACAGGGGAAATCTGGGATTTATGTAACCGAATACGTAGCATGTGGTTTTAATTTGGGCTCTACAGTAAGAAGAGAAAGGATGTGAGCGCATTTGATGTAAGCGTAGTGCAGGTGAGGTCATTTTCCAGTTGTCTGGGGCCGTCTTAAATCCGCTCGTGGGCGTGAGTGTGCAAGCATTTGTTGGGTATGCGTATGTGTGTGTGAATTTGTAAGGGTGTATGCGTACGTATCTGCAGGTGTGCTGGAGTTTAGAAAAACAAACCTAACCGTACTGTGCCACGGTATCAAAACTGTTTGTTTGAGAGTGTGTGTGTGTGTGTGTTTCTGGGGTCTGTAGCGTTGTCCACCTAGATTCTAGTTGGTCTGAGGAAAGACAGGTGCGTATAGCTCAGTTACCTCTCCCTTTGATACGCTACCAAAGCGGGGCCTTGGGAATCGTGATCAGGCGAGTGGGAGCGTTTGATTTATGCCCCTTTGACAGCGTCAGGAAGAAAGGCGGCGAGGCCAGAGAAGAGGAGGAGGAGGTTAACATTGCGGCCTTTGATGGAAAGCAGACGATCCAGATTGATCTGACTCCTCTGTGTGCCGTCTCTCATCTCTCCACAGCCTCCTCACGCGGGGCCGGAGGTCCTGCGCCCGCCGGCCCCCTACCCCTCGCACGCCCTGCGCAGGCTTCCCCAGTGTCCCCCGGTTCACCTCAGCCACCCCCCCGTCCCCCTGTCTCTCACCCTGTCTCTCGCTCCCCTCGCCGGGCCGCGGCCGCCGGCCCCTCCGCCCCACAGGGCCCCCCCGCCCCCCCACCTTCAGGCCCACGCCCCGCCCAGAGGCGCCTCGTTCCGCGGCCCTCTGCGCCACAGCTCCTGCAGGACGGTCATGGTGAGTGAACCACTGTTTGGCTCCACTTCTTCCACTACAGCGATGGAAACATTTGACTTTGTGCTGTTGGGCTCTGTAATTTCTCTAGTGGCCACAGGCAGCTTTTACTGACTACCAGACTCTGTCATACATATACTGGGAAATATATTTTAAGTGTACCTATAGATTAGTGTTGTTATGTGGCCCCCTTTCATGGTTCTTTTACGTCCTATAAAAGTGCATGGTTGTTGACAGTTACACGCGGCCCCGTAAAACATAGCGAGGTTAACCGCGCCGCTAGCGTCATCCTGAGCAAGACTTCAGTCTAAACCGACCACATAAATAATGAAAGAAAAGCTCTACGGCGCTATGGAGGGAAGCATGGAGAAGATGAAACACCAGGCAGCACATGTTAGTCGGGCTAAAGTCTCAGGGTGATAGACTTCCTTTCAGTGGTTTTCCAGAAAGTTCCGTTATATACCGTCAAAGCTGACAGAGTGGGGCCGAGGTGAAACCCTCTGTCTCCCGGTGATTAATCTCGACTCAGTGATTCTTCAAGGCTCTTATTTGCCTTTAATCCGGTTTGACTTGTACTCTGTCGGGAAGGTGAGAGTACGAGGATGGAGCGGTGCTAGAGAGGAAGAGAGGGAGAGGGAGAGAGACAGCGGGACAGAGAGAGAGAGACAAACAATATGAGGCACAGGGAACAGTGGAATAATGAATACAGGTGAAAAACGGTGGAAAGAAACCTAAAACATGCAGAAGAAACAGCATAAAATGTGTTGAAGCCAGTGCTTTAGATGACCACCATGTGTGTAGCTTCAAAAGAGCAAATTGAAGTCAAAGATCACCAACCGCTGCCTAGAAATACAAAGCAAACACATTTTCCCATTAGAAATTAAGATAATAGCTAATTTAATTTCTTTTAATGAGTATGATGTTGTCGATTTGGAAAACGAATGTTCCATCAATATGATATTAAGGCACAGAAGGGTGTGTTTCCAATAACGAAATCACATCACTTGCTTGTCAAATTTAAGGTTAACAGCAAATTCCCTGTCAATACCAGCCTAACAGAGGTTCTCCCAAAGCCAAATCTCCTCGCTTCAAAACATCTGATCAGAAACCCAGGGGGCAACTTCACACGCGCTACGTACAGTCAGTGATCAAAAAGCGAGGTGCATATATACTTTAAGCCTTAAGGTCATCTTTGAGCAGTATTGCTTTGCAGAGAAATCCGGCTTCCCCTGAAACTATGTTTGACTTGACTGTAATTATATCAGGGATCACAGAGCAGGGGCAGCATTGATATCTAGCACCGATAAGGAACAAAGGTCAGCAGTGCAACACACCAGCATCACGATAATTAGAAAGTGTGAGGATTTGAATGGCATTTTCCTTTCGTCCACACGAACGGGTCACACAGTCACAATCAAAAGAACGTCATTATTGAGCTGCTAAAATGAAGACAATGTTAAAGAATATGTTAGCGGGCATGACAGAGGACCATCGCACAGTCCTATAAATGGTTCATCAGGCGTGTCCACTCCCATAAAAGTGCTACTACTGTTTGCAGGAGTAATTCCACTGGAACATTGCTTCTATTGTGTGGCTCTACGGTTTAGGTTTATGGTTTGTTGTGTGTACCAAAAGATGAAGGCTATTTCTGGCTAATATTTTTATCGATAGGAAGCGGGCGCTCCCTTTCAGCTGTTGCCGTTTAACGTGAAAGTGTGACATTGAAAGTGATGCCTGCTGGCAGTAGACTGCTGCCAGTATCTTTAGCAGCTGCTTGGCAGATCCAAACAGGCCATCCAAGCCAGGTTTTCTCCACTGCAGAAAGCTCTCAGCGAGGGGCAGACAATCGCCATCCCCCGGGTGCATTTAGGACTAGAGCCATTAGTTAAGCTCAGGCTTGGCATCGCACGTGCTATAGGGACCCTATTTTCAGAGCCGAATCCACGCTGAAACCTCAGCGTTGAAATCAGAGTTTTATGACTGTGCGTCATGAACCCAGACATGTTCTTTTTATTTGTCTGTCTTTAACTTTTACCACAGTTTGATACTGTTCTGATACTGCTGGATGGAGCTCAAGACCTCAGCGTGCATGACGGTACTGGCTGCAAATGTTATGAATTAGCGGTTCCTCAACAGTGCAGCTTCTTATGGCTTTTGACATTATGGATACAGAGGGGAGACATAACCTGTATTAATCACAAAAATCAATTTATGGATTGCAGAAGGAGCCGTCTCGGAGGAGCATCATGGTTTGATGAGAAACCTAGGCTCTTGTAACTGTAAATTTCAGGTTGTAAAATCAGTTAGTTAGCTCCTGCTTTGTAGGTCAGCTCTGAGGTTCTGCTGCCTGGCTGTTTTCTTAGATGTTTGAGAAAGCTTCTCTCCAGTCTGCGAGGATGGGAGAAGTGATCAGACGCCAGATGGAGTGTAGGTAGCAGGCGTTTTATCATGACCTCATCCTCACAGAGAAGATTAAAACCATATGATGGTTTCTCTCGTCACATTTCATATGGGTAGGGCTGCCATGCCGACCGCTGGAGGAGGACACAAGGAGAACTTTGCTGTGATCAGTTGGCTTTGACTGCCACCTGGTGGCACATTTGGGTTATTGTTATTTGACTTTTTGTGTTTTTCTTCTCAGGAACTAGAGAAGCCCAGCCCTCCCCAGAAGCCCCTTCCTGCTGACCCCCTGGGAAGGAGCACCCGTCTGGTACGAAGCCCCTCTGTGGGGCGTGGCCCCGCTGTGAACCAGGGGCCCTCTTTGGTTTGTGGTCCTGCCACAGTTCCTAGTGTCCCCAGACCTCTACGCCCTGTCCCACACCCCAACAGGTGAGTGTCATTATCATTGCATCAAGTTAGTTACCCTATATGTTAGCATTGCTATATGCTAGCTTTCAACCTTGCTAGTTTAATACTGACAATACTGTATATTGAAGACATAGGCTATTGTATCACTAATAAACTGTATCTTTTCTCTCTCTCAACAGACCCTTTTCCAAACAACCCCCAACACTACCAAAGCCTCGTATAATTGCCAATGTCAAGTACAGCAGCTGAGAGGTGGCCAGTAAGGGACATTGTTTGCGACAAGACATTACAATTTGCACTATGAAAACTCTGAAAACCTTAAAAGATGGTGGCTTCTCTGAGGTCCGAATAAGGAGACCTGTTCTGCCTCCTTGGTGCTCTGTCTCAGAACGGTGCTATGAGTCTGAGCTCAGGTACATGTAAAGTATTTATGTTGTGTATTTATTGCCACACAGTGCACTGTGCCAGACACTTTTTGGATAGCAACTTGCAGTTGTTACGCGTGCCAACATCCTGCTATTGGTTATTTTCTACTGGTAGCGAGTGGGGAAAAAAACAAGAAGAGAAGCCTGTCTTCGAGATCTGTGAAATAACAATGTACAGAAATGTATGTGTGTACACAGAATTCTTGTAATGAAGTCATAGTATTGCTTTATATGCTCGCCATTGAAATGAAGAAGGAATCATAACAATGTATAACTTCAACTTATATTTGACTTATGGAGTTGATTAATGGAAACAGATGCTTGTGAAGAGGCCAAACTCTCTGGTCCAACTGACTCCAATTAGTTTGGCAAAGATTGAAAGAGGACACATAAGAGAAGACATAACATGGGCAGGGATACTTGCATGCATTTGTAAACAGGATTATGCACCTGCTATACTGTTCATTTAATGGAAAGGGAGTAAGTTATTTTACCCAGCAGACCGACAGGGAGCAGGGTAGCCATTGAAAAAGTAAAGCATTATAAATGGCTCTTTATCTTCTTTCCTCTAAGAAGACCTTAGCAGCCCAATAAAGGGGTCTGGGGACAGACATTAGAAGTGCATCTGAAATGAGTAGGTATCAAGGACGTATTTATAATGCTCCGCTAAGGATCATGTGTGTTTTACCTAGCTCCTTATCTGTCTCTCTGCATTGAGGGCTCCTTGTGAAATTCGGTCATTGAATCACTGGATCTCTGATAACATCCTTACCGGCACTCAGCGACTGAGGGCAAATCAATCTTAATGGTGAACTCACCTGTAGACAGCCCGTATGTTGTCACTGTACGAACTGAGTACTGATATTTATTTCCGTGTTTTGAAAAATGCAAATACGCGAAATAATTTTTTTGCCAGTATTCACTGACTCATCCAAAACTTATGGGCATACTCATAGGTATGTATGTGCAGTTTTGTGAATTTTGTTTCGTAATTGTTTTTACTCTCTTTTTTTTTACTTTTCAAGTTGGATATCAGTTAGTATCAAACGTATTTACGTACAGTAGTAATCATTTATTTTGTTTCTCAATTTTTGCAGTATTATTTTGCATTATTGTAAGATACATTCACAAAAGCAATGTTTCCTTTAAGCACAGACTGTGATCAAATATCTACGCTGAAAACAGACATTGTGATGCCTATCTGGAATTTCTGTGGCTTCCAGCACAGAAATGCAATGTTAAATAAGTGTCAAATGTTAAATAATTATGTTACTTTTTTGATACAATCTTTTGGATAATGCACTAGTTTTTCATTACTTTGATTACTTTTCTATTGCAATGCCTTGCGTTCATGTACTCATGGCTACACCAGTGTCATTGTCCAGTCCTCTTAACTGTATGGTCATATGTTGTTTGTCAGCTGTGGTACCAGTGAACAGGTTTTCATGGATGGCACTTTTTGTATGAAAAATATTTGATACCCCAACCGTATTAGTAAAATCCTTCATCAAACACTGAATTATGTTTGTCTTATTGAGCTTTGCGATCACTATTCAATATTTTTTCCTGGAGCTGTAATATGATTTTAGCAGGAGCAACTTAACACACTAATAACATTAATGATGCAGGAATATAAGTTAACGTTTCAGTGCACACACAGTGCACTCAACAAGTTCGGAAGAAGTTAGGTCTGCTGTAATATTGTCTACTATCATATCTACATATCTACTATTCAAAAATGTATCGTTATCTCTTTATGTCTTCATTCTTTCTCTATCTATAACATTTTCCCTTCTCTCTCTAACAAGACTTATATGTTGTTGTTTTTTTAAACCTGAATGTCATGTGTTGATCGGATGACCAACATGGTCCAAAAGGGGGCATGACATCCAGCATTGTTATACGACAGCCATACTATTCCAAAGAAGAACAGGTGACCGTAGAGCATTTTCCAGCAAACATTATACAAACATTTTATCAAATTGTTCCCTGCAAACTTAACACATTTCATGCATTTCATTTATTTTGATCATTATTTGTAGACGTTTAAGAACTATAAAAATATTTGAGACGGCTATTTTTTAATTTTATTCAGATACAATATGTGAAATTTAGTTCACATGTGAGGTTTTTCTGTAAGGGGAACTAGACAACAGGCTGCTGTCAACACAAGGTGGGCAGAATAGGCCCAAGAACCAACTGACAAAGCGTCTGAAACCGGATTTCTTCTTCTTCTTCTTTGCCATCTCTGAAAAGACCAAGTGAAGAGTGTTCGTCACCTCATACATGTTCAGCTCAGTGACCTTTTGCTCTAAAGCCTGCTTCAATGTGTGGTTCTCTTTCTCTGACTGCAGATTTAAGGAGAGGAGAGACCTCTTCTGCTCCTCCATCTCTCCACTGAGAGATGGAGCCTTTAGCCCAGCCGCCTGCGGCTGTAAAGCCTGCTTCGTGATCTGGTCAGCCTCCTCCAGCTTCTCCTTCGCTGACCGCAGGGCAGCACTTAACCAGAGGAGACAGCTCTTCTGCTCGTCCAGATCTCGTTGGAGGTGCTCATTCACCCCCTGGTAGGCTTTCAGCTCAGCTGTCTGCTGATCTAAAGTCTGCTTCAGGTTCTGGTTAGACTTCTGCTGAGACAGGTTCTCCGGCTTTTGCTCATCCAGCTGTTGGACCTTTGGCCCAGAGACCATAGTCTCCATTGGGTTCTGCTGGCACTGGAGGTCTCGGATGATAGCCTTTACTTGTATCTGTACTTGCTCCATTATATCGACGTCACAGTATCAGTAGCTAGCTACTATACTGATAGGCCTATACTTTCGCTACTACTGTTTCTACTGAGTCTCGCTACTGAGTCTCTCTACTGAGTCACTGTATTTCTCCAAGAATGCCAGAAAAACGTGACTGGCAGTAGGACGAATCAGGGAGTAGTCAACGTCAACCTTATTACGACGTCACTGTCATATTAAAGTATTATTTAATAAGTAATATATTTAAGCAATATCACACAAGAGTGACAAGACGACGAGGGAGTGCGTTTTAGGCTACTCAATGTGATTATCTTCGGCACTCATCCTGTGGCCTCGTACCTACGACCGAATGACCGGTTGCCAAGCAACACATAAACATTGGCCTGCACACTAGCACGCTACTTTGTGTAGGTTATCGCAGGCCAGCTACTGTGTATCATCATACTATGATTACTTATTTATACAGTCTATCTATGACATAGACTGTATAAATAAGTGTATCATGTACATTCTGTATTTCTCCTTTTGTTGTGCAACCATTAAGTTACATTTACATTTACAGCATTTAGCAGACGCTTTTATCCAAAGCGACTTACAATTAGTACATTTGTCAACAGTTGAACTAGTTAACCGGCTAACTAGGCTTCTTTCTTCTCTTGGATAGTAGAAGTTTATAAATCAAGTTACATTTAGGCCTACAATTTTAAGCAGCAAATTATTGCAACCTAGCTTGCTAAAAAATAAATAATAAGGTTAATGTTCAGGAATCAGCAGTTGTCCGCAGGACCTCACCTGCACTACGCGGCATCAGCCGCCCCGCAAGGATATTCAAATAGTAGCCTATAGGTTTATCTCAACAGGAATTCCGTCTTTCCGCAGGAATTAGTTCTGCAGAACTCCTTTAAGAAAATATATATAATATATATATGCAGCCACTCAATAAATATAAAGATTATTGCCTCAAATGTGCATTTTAAACAGTCTACGTTGCTTTATATACATTCTTCACCTCACGACATAATTATGAGAGCAGGCGTGAACCCAATATGCAAATCCAGACACGTGTGTGGCCACGCCAAGTCCATCCAAGCGCCGTCGCGCCGTCTGCGTCAATGGCACGCCAGCCGAGCCTAAACAAACTCCAAATGCACTCCAATAAAATGTGGATACAGCTAGGGTAGTGATCAAAATCAATAGGTTTGACTGACCCTAGAGCTGCGCTTTTGATTGACAGGTCCTTAAGAGTTGTTTAGAGACCGAAGTGTTGCCAAAAAGTAGTCGAACTCTCTACTGTTTTTTTCCGGTCATTTACACTTGTGTCATGTCGGCAGAAAACCATTCAGCAGAAATAGAAATTTATCCTGAAACTACGGGAGATGTAGAGGAAGCATTTGCCTTTGGAGATGATTTGGAATTGAATCAATTCGATGGGCTGCCCTTTTCCTCACGGTACTACAAACTACTGAACGAGAGGAAGGCTCTGCCAGCATGGAAGTTCAGGCGTGAATTTGTGGATGCTTTAATGAAGAACCAACTTGTTATTGTGTCTGGAACTGCAAAGACTGGGAAAAGCACGCAGGTAAAGTAGTGTTCATCAGTTGCAATCCTTCTCGGTCATTAAATTCACAGGGGTTCATGACAAATGTTTATAGGCCTATATGTCATAGAGATGGCTATTTCATCCACTGGGCACCTAGTGTAAATAGCTAAATGATATGCAATGTCGAGGTTATTGGTGGAAATTGGTAGATAGGCTATTGTTTGTTTATGCATATTATGTACCGTACATGGTCCTACAGTAGCTAGTTGTGTGTTTATAATGCATAGGCCTACTGCATGACGCTACTACTTGAAAATTAAACGAATGCCTTCCATTGTATGCTACGTATCCAGTAGTTTTGCCACCAAAGAGATGATAGTTTACACATATCAGAAGTGGGTCGTTGTGAGACCAGTCTTTTACCTAAACATAGTAACATGGAACCTGATATTAGACCTATTTGTAGTTACAGCAGCATATGGTTCCCACTAGGTCTCTCTCTCTCTCTCTCTCTCTCTCTCTCTCTCTCTCTCTCTCTCTCTCTCTCTCTCTCTCTCTATCTCTCTCTCT